>JAVQJD010008285.1:0-27479 GCA_036023655.1 Nannoperca australis | reverse complement strand
TCTGTGCTGAGGGAGATGTGAGTCCTCCCTGGGGATGAAAGCTGAAGCAGAAGTGGGCGATGAGACAGGGATTTCTCCATCTGTCCCCTTCAGTCCCACAAACTGGAGACGGCTCAAGTATTTTTTTTTTTTACATCTATCATATCTCTATCATAGTAATAACATTAAAGATATAGTTTTACATTTTGGGAAATATCCTTATTTGCTTTCTTTTGGAAAGTTATATATGAAGATCGGGGCCACTCTCAAGTCTGTACAGCAAATATTAAAGTGAGACTCTGTAACTTCTGCCGAGCAGCAGCAACAGCGGCCTCCGCTGCCACAAGAAGTAATTATAGGACGCTGGCGCATTTAATTCCATTGTTATATGAAGAGCGAGGGGTACCGCACTGTTCTAGTAGAAGGGAAACACAAGACCACCGACTGACTGGCTGAGTAACTAGCAACAGATAAGGGTCTAGTCTCGGCAGGGGTGACAATTCAATCAGTTAGTGAGCTACCCATCAGGTGAATATGTCCAACAAACATAATACACATTATTTTCACACTCAGAAAATACAGTCTGATGGATTATTATTAATGATTATTATTATTTCAAAATCAAACTTTTTTTTGTAGTATTTTTATATTTAAAAGTTACATAGTTTTGCTTTAAGCTACAGCCAGGAGCCAATTAGCTTAGCTTAGCTTAGCTCAAATACTGGAAACAGGGGAAACAGCTAGCGTGGATCTACCAGCACATAGAGCTCATTGATTTAACATGTTAAACATGTCTAATTTTCTTATTGCTTTAATGCTTGCCTGGGGATTCCCGGACTCTCTACTGGGTATGTGTATTTTGTGTAATTAAATGTATCAGAGAATAACATAAAAATGACTTAACAGTGCCGTTAGGCTGACATGTTTTCACATGATCCATTTAACATGTCCTGCTGTGATGTCAGGGTGGGTGACATGAAACTATAATGCCGGCAACAAATCAACAGCTTCATTAAAGTGTCACTGGATGAAAACCACAGGCAGCGGTGTATAAAATACCTGAAAGCCACGCAAAAGTAATTGTCTGAGATTAAATGAACTAAACTTACGTATTGAAGGAACAAATACAAGTAAATGCTGTTAATCAAAAAGCAAGCAGTCAGAATTTTGTGGAAATATGACGTTTATTCTTTTAACAGACCACAAATGAGACATATTAGGTTGGGAAAATGATAAATGCCCCCTGAGCCGAGTGTTTCTGAAGGCCTGGCCTCAGCGATTACTGAACAAAAACACAACTGTAAAGGTATTGTGTTGAATAACTCGGTCATAATATACGAGAAAATATTTTCAGATTTTCCTTCTGTAGTCCGGCTGCTTTGCCTCAACTCTCTGTGATTTACAAGTTTCTGCTGCCAAGTGTAGCTGTCATTAGGTAGTTAGCTCAGTTAGCTGTGGAGCTAAATACATCTTTATTATCTTTATTAAAATGATTCTCTTCCCAGCGACCCAAAACTCCTTTGCTAGTGGTGTAAACACAAACACTGCCCTGGTGCTTCGAGCTCCTAGTGGGGGAAGAGTCAGCTAGCGTTAATATGACCGCTAGTTGCGCGTTTAACTGAGCTAACTAGCTAACGGTAGCTACAGTTAGCATCAATCTGCACAGAGGACAGGTTAAACTTCAGGGCTGTGTGTGTTTCTGAACACGACAAGAGGAGGGGGTGGGTTACTTTGGAGGCTGTCTGTAGGCTTCCCATTCATTCAGAAGTTAGAAATGGTACTAGTATTTTCTGTAGCCTACTATTTTTCCATTGGCCGAACAAAAATAATCCTTTTCTCCTTAACTTTTGATTGATGGGCAAGATGCACCTTTGTGTGTGCTGAGCGGTGGCTGCGCCGGCTCTGTTGCCAAACCTGCTTGTTTGCAGTTTGTGTTCCAACATCATTAGGCTACCAAATTTCTATTTTTATTTTGAAGTAACAGTGTAACGAAGATGCTTACGTAAAATGCATTGGAGTAAAAGTACACATTTTATTTAGAAAATGTAATGCAGTAAGAGTGAAAGTTGACAAAAAATATAAAAACCCAAGTAAAGTACAGATAGGCCTACTTCCAAAAAATACTTACACCACTGCCTGCAGGTAACAGTAACAAAATAACAACAGAGAACAGGCATAAATGTAATAACTGATTCAATATGAAATTATATTCACTCATATAAAGGTGTCATGGTGGCTCAGCTGCTTCACGGTGCTCCATTCCCAGCCTGTGTGGAGTTTGCATGGGTTTCCTCATGATGCTCTGTTCCCTCCCACACTCAGGAAACATCGTTAGGTAAGAATTTGAGTGTGAATTTGACTGAGAGAGAGCGTGATGGCCCTGAGAATGACTGACTGGTGATCTTTTCAGAGTCTCTGGTGACGTGAAAAGGATTGAGTGGGAAGAGACTATAAATTAATTCTTGACTTTCTCACCCAGTTCTGCGGAAATGTGATTGTACAAGTGTTTCTGAGGCTGCGGTTAGCGTGAATCACTTAGAGTTAGTGCTGCAAAAAAGTGATTCCCATCATCTACTCTGTCGGGATACAACAAATAATTTCAAACGCAGGGAAAAATGGTGGCAGAGGCACAGAAGCACTTGAAAAAGAGAGCATACAGTGTAGTAAACATACATTTTACTGAACTAATACAAGCATAAACTGTACTGTTATTGTACTGTGAAGGAAAACTGAAAGTGAGAACTTTAACAGCCTAAAGACAAAAAGAGAGATGAGTTTGGAGGCCTCGTTGTCCCCTCTCTCGAGTTTCCACAACAATAACATGCATTCACACTGAGCAATGCATAATTTGAAAAGCAGAGAAGTTGAAGGGAAAACAATTTGTGTAAACAGGTGAAGGGGAAAAAAACTGCAAAATAAATAAAACCTGAAGAGTAGAGACTGATAGGTGACAGGATGCTCCTCTACTCCTCTGTCTCTCTCTCTCTCTCTGGCACTCAGAGTGTGATGCCCTGAAGCAATGCCCACGGATACACTCTCCTCCCCCCCCCCATCCTCTTTGCCTTTATTTAACAAAAAAGCACACCATCTCCGATACTCGAATGAACTTTGAGCTCTCTTAGCTTTGAAAAACTTTTCTCACCCGCACAAATATATCCTATGCATCTGCACCTGTCACAATAAAGTGCATCACAATAAACTCCTTTTAATTTCCTTACAATGATTCCACAACAGACCATCAAGAGTCACTGAGAGCTTATATAAATGCTGAAATATTCATATTCATACATATTTTTTTTCCTTTCCAAAAAGAAACATTTTTCTGCACTTTAAGGTTTGCTATATTTATGAGGAGGGCAGGAAGTGTCCCCACGGCAATACAGTGACTCATCCCAGGGTCCTGCTGCAGTGAGGAAACCACACACTCACACCTGCTGCAACACACATGCAAACACAAATGAGAAGAAATAAAACAATATGTTGGAGAGAAGAGGCCAGAGTTCTTAGAAAGAGGAAGAGGAGCAGTCATCATTACAGTCAACATTACAAAAGATGTCAAATTGTTTCAAAATGATGGATATCAGCTCGGACTAGCCTGCCACTGGTGGAAAACACAACACTAAACACAAAAAAACTTGTGAAAAGAGCAGTGGTGAATTTTATGGATATGGATGGAACTAAGTTACACTGAAGTAAGTACCTGCGCTTGTAGTTTTTTATGGAAGTTGTAGTTTTTTTTCTGTTCTAACAAAGTACTCGTTTACCTTTGTAACTTTGTTAGTCGAACAGAGGCCAAACAAGACGTGACGCAACATCTCTGACTCTCTATAATGTTTACCATGTTCACGGTCTTAAGCTAACATTTGCTAATTGGCACTAAACACAAAGCACAGCTGAGGCCGATGGCTATGTCACTGGTCACAAACCAAAGCATTACACCGTACAAGTATAATTCGGACAAAATGATGGAGAAAGATGAAAAGTTAATCTTTATTTAACCAGAAAGTTTCCTAAGAAACCTATTTATTTATTTTACAAGAGCAATCTGGCTAAAATGGCAGAGAAGATAACACAGACTTTTGTTTGACTAAACGTCAACATATATATATTGCACAATAATATATTGACCTGAGGGGCATAAAGGAGAAAGCACAACTGTTTAACACCAGCATATTAATAATAAAATACACTTTGAATGTGTAATATTAAGGCACTGTTTCCAAATTAAGTTTGTCATGTAAATTATTCCATGCCTAAGGTGTGTGGTATGAAAATGCAATTTTTCCACATTCAAAGCAGACTTTGATGACACTAAAGATAATCCATTTAGAGAATTTGGACTGAAAGTTGCTGGTTAAAAGAAAACAATTTATCCAAAGTTGTCGTGAAATTGGACTCACCACCCCGAATTGACTGGAAGAAAAGTCAGTGGATCATTAAAGTTTTAGGCACTGCCATCCCGAGAGCTTGGCTAAAAAGGCCCCAAAAGTACAGACGGTTTAAGTAGAAAGCAAACAAATGCATCATGCCATCTACATTCTTACTGCGACCGTCTACATCTGTCACCTTTGTGAACAGATTTACATGAAGGTCGTGCCATCACACGCGGACCAGATTCAGCCAGTTCAGTGGCTAAACACGCCACATACTGTAGGTATGCATAAAAGAATGACCAGGGGCCACTTTCATTCCCTATTTTCATCTTTCTGTTAATCCTCACTCCTCTTTGCACGCAAGCTGCAGAATACCTTAACTGTACTGTAACTGGAATATATTTTACCATCCCCACCTCCCCCGTCCCCCTCCTCTCCTTCTGTTTCCCACAGAACAGTTTAACACATAATGACCATACAGCCGTGTACTCACACAAATGACATCTAATGCATTCAGCTCTGATAATGTGCGCTGTGGCATGTTGCATTTCCATACTGCTGCTTAGTACATCATTGTCACAAGAAGCCATTATGGTAATACGACACCTGAGGGAAGAGAGACGGAAAGAGATGGAGGGAGGGGGAAAGACGAGGGGAAGAGGTAGATGCATGAGACAAGAGCAGGGTAAAAGGGGTACTAACTGGTGAAAATGGTGTGCAAGGACCAGGTTGATCATCCTGATGTGCTTTGCATGCTGAAGAAGTACTTTATTTTAGTTGCGAACACAACACTGACATCTCATCACCTTTTAAGTTGATATGAGGAACATGTTGAAAACAGAAAAAAGTTGCCTCTTCACACATCCGGCAGATACAAAGCAACACGAGCATTTACAGATGAAGTCTTGTTTCTGGTCACTTGATAGATATAATATTAATCGTTATTTCAGCTCTGTTTTTGGTCTCTACCAACTACTGAGGAAATATCTGGCTCTTTAGCTGCTAAATGCATCGCTATGTTCAACCACTAATTGCTAATGTTGTTGCTCTGCCATTTGGTGCTGGGCAGGTAGTGTATAGGTGATATTTTGAGCTTTTTCTGATGAGATGACGCAACAATGAAATTGAACTAAAACCGCTAAATAATGAACTGAAAGACACAACAATGCTCTGTTGAGCTGAGGGGAACTGCAGAATTGAGGGTAATTCTTTGTGTGATCACCACAATGAACTCTTGTGCTCATATCCTCTTCAGATCTATTTTAAGTGTCTTATACGTTTTGTAACTTTGTAAGATTTTTAATTTCCTTGATGCACCTTGCAAGTTAATTAAACTTTGTTAATTAAACAAAAAAGTGAACTACACATTTGTCATACATGCACCAATGGATTCTTTTTATAGCTATTGTGACTTGTGTGTAGTCCATGAAGGGCAGCTTTACAACACCTATAAGAGAAATGGCAACTTTATCACCCTGCTGTGAGCGCGACATCACTCTACATGCCAGTAACTCACTCGTGATCCTTCGCTCTCCATCTCTCTCTCACTCGCTCTTTCTGTTCACCATTATCACAGTCTCACCTTTCCTCTGTCGCTCTCCCTCCATTTCTTTTTCTCTCCTCCATCCCCCCTCCCCCTCTTTCAGTCAATAACACACAGTGACAGCTTACGTAACACGCCAAGTTCCAAACTGAACTCAACTCTCCTTGATCTGCAGCCTTTTCCCTCTTCTAAATGACTCACTTCTGTTATAACACTTCAGCCTGAGTGAGAGACACAGCGGAGAGGGCGGGAGGAGGGGTGGCAGACAGAGACATGACATGAGAGGGGAGGAAACGCAGGTTTAATTATTCATACCTACTGCAGCAAAAAGAGAGAGAGCGAGGGAGAGAGATACACCAGGAGAGAGATGGAAAAAGAGAGGCAGAGAGAGAGAGAGACTGACCCAAATGGGGAGGTATTCCTAGGGCAGTAGTGCACCCTGGGAGCCAAAGCTGTGCCACCCCGGGGCCATGGGTGTGAGGGAACTCCACCATTAGCTGCCAGAAGACCTCAGAGAGGAAAGTAAAAGGAGGGAGAAGAGAGTTCTTCATGAATTCTATGAAAACTAGCCCATTACTTTTATTCTGCTTCCTTAACGCACTTTTGCTGTTATCTATCTTGAATTCGCTTTTTACTTTCCCTCAAGTCTATCACACCCCATGAACATGAATACTGCCGAGACTGGAAGTTTTATCCTTAATGCTCACTCGGGACCATATCCTCCAAGGTGTGGGTCTGTCTGTATGTGTGTGTCTGTATGTGTGTGTGTGTATGTGTGTGTGTGTATGTGTGTGTGTGTGTGTGTGTGTGTGTGTGTGTGTGTGTGCGTGTGCGTGTGTGTGTGTGTGTGCGTGTGTGTGTGTGTCTGTGTGTGTGTGTGTAGTGCACTTATGAACAGGGGTGAGAGTGAACCAGAGGACCCAGATCCTGTCATCCCAGAGATGGTGCACCGCTGCAGGGATGAGTGCTGAGCGAGCGCCGGGCCTCCCCTGTTCAGCGCCGGTGCTCCCCTGAGACCAGCTCCCTTTCATCTCCCCCGCCTCCTAAGGGTGCCCGACAACAAACCACCAATGGAGGAAGAGGGGAAAAGAAGCATGGGAGAGGGAAGTTTTGGCCGGGGGGCTTGTGCATTGCCAGCTAGGGGTCAACCTGTTCTGTTTCTCTTTGTTTGGTTGGTGTGTTCGAGAAGTGGGTGTCAACATAACTCTCTTACCAGAGGTTATGGATGTGAAACAGAGGAGGTTATATTTGCATGTCAAAGCACAATAGTATTTATTTTATCTCTGATCCTTTCCCTGCAAGCAACAGCAACTGCCTGGGCAAGGATGTTGAAACTGTAACTTCTTAAAATTTCAGAAGAATATGGGCCTGTGTGGTGGTAGCCCAGCTGATTAGCAATGATGCGTCTGTTGATGGTGGGAGTGAGGGAGGATGGGAATGGGAGGAAAAAGGAGGGAGTTTTACAGAGATGAGTTGTGGCAGGTGTTGGACAATGATGGGAACAAAAGAGAGATTTGAACATTGCACTTCAAAAAACCCTTTCCCCTTTCTATTCTGTGTGAGCCCTGCCTCATCCACCGCTCACACTTTCTTCCTCTCCCCTTCTTCCTCTCTTAATTGCTGCTCGCCGAATCCCTTGTTCTTTTTTCTCATCCCCCTGTGTTCTCCTCGGCTCCCTCCTCAGCTCCCTATGTCCCCGTCTGTCTCCTTTCTTGCGTTTTAATGGCGTCCTCTTGAAATTTCTTTTCCCCCCCCCCTCGTCTTCTCTGCTCTAACTCTCTCTGCTCCGTCTCTCATCTCATCTTCATCCTTCTCTCCTTGGCTCTGCATTCCTCTGCGATGAGACACCCGCACGTGGTTTTTGAGGATGCAGAGTCGTCACGGACGCAGTGACTAAACTTCCGATAAAATCAATGTTTAATTCAGATGACTGCAGGCCATTGACAGAAAAAGTGGAAGCCTTTCATCTATAAAAGGACTAAGAAAAAGAGGGGGATTGAGCGAGATGGAGGAAGAGGACTGACAGGATTAATGGAATTGTCATCAGTTGTATCTTTAGCAATGAGAAGGAATCATCAGCCCTCTGTTGCCACCTCTCCATAACCTGCCTGTGTGTGTGTGTGTGTGTGTGTGTGTGTGTGTGTGAGAGCGAGTATGCAAATGTTTTCTCCTTTCACCTGCTGTTCATTCTTCCTCCTGTCTTCCTTTATGCATCTGTATCACTTCTCCCTCACATTTGTTACGTGCACTCCTCATGTCATTCACAATGGTCTTCTCTTTTCTTTCACACTTTACAAATTTAGATTGTCAGCCTTTACACAATACTGAGAAAATGTTGCTAGGAAAGCTGATAATGAATACGAAGATTTTGTCAAAGCTTGTCAAGCTCATCTGTCAAATATGGAACACCACAAGTAGGGCGAGCCATTTCTTTAAGGTCACAGACATACAGACATGCATGGATGCTTACACCCATGCACACATAATAACGCACACAATAATCAGAAATGCCTGCTGCCTACGTGTGTGTGTGTGTGTGTGTGTGTGTGTGTGTGTGTGTGTGTGTGTGTGTGTGTGTGTGTGTTTGGACGACGTCACATGTATGTGAACATCAGCCCTGCTTGCACTGTGTTCAAATGTCAGACCTTTAACCTTTTGAATTTGACCTGAGGTGGCATTCAGGAATGTCAGTCGCAGAGTATCACGTGATATAAGATATATATCAGACAAGATATAGGTGTAAAACATTTTCCTTTTTAAAGACATGAAAGAAAGAAATACCAACACTCAATCCTTCTATCTGCTGGAGAACAGATTGAAGTGTCATGCGGAGAGAGGAGAGAATCTGTTCCCGTACAGGTGGTGAACAGAAGGTGAAGGCTGAGGGGAGGATGGGGTGGAGAGAGGGTAGGTGAGGAGAGAGAGGCGAGGAGAGGGAGGAGGGCTGTTACTCCCATTACATAATGAATGAGGTGAGAAGCCACATATTTGTTGTGGAGGCTCTATTCATTTTATTCTGCTGTACATTGGTGGTCCTGAACGCAGCAACTTTGCGCACACAAACTTGTCCTACTATGCTTGTGGGACATTGTATTCACTTACATCCATTCAATAGAGACCTATAATAACCTTAACAAGGTCATAACTCCAACATTAATCTTCAAGCCAACTTTGACTATGGTAAACTTTGCGGAGATATTGTAGATTTTGTCCCCACATTTGAACAGATTGTTCTTTCCACAACATGATGAACATATAAGACAAACACACACGTACATCATGGCAGTTAATGCTGTGTTGCATCTTTGTACTTCCTGCTCAGTGTATGCATGCGTTATTACTAGGTGAGGGCAGACCTGCATGTGTATGTGCATGTTGCCGACATGTATGTGTGCGTATTCCTGCACGTGCACTTGTGTCAGTACACAGTGATGAGCGAACAGGCAGCCTAAAGAATGACAGGTGACCACACTACAAAGATAGCAATGTCAAGCTGAACTGGGTGATTGGGGAGGGGGAGGGGGGATGTCAGGAGAGGCGGTGGGGAAAGACAGGAAGCCTGGAGTGATGAGTGCATCGCCGCAGCCCCTGTCACTTCCTATTAGCACCCCATACACACAAACTCGCTGGCTATGATTGTAATTAATTCATTAGGCTGGTTTGTACCAGCATACATCCGTGTGTGTGTGTATGTGTACGACATGAGCATCATTGTAAAGAATGAGAGCTGACAGAATCAGTGATGGCATGCTGTGGGTTAAACCAATGGGATGCTGCTCCACACACTGTGACACCATTATCCCTCCGTACATGCCCGCTTATTAACCGCGGATTACTGACTGGCCGGTTCCATAGCATCTGCTGAGCACTTACCAATAAAAGCATTTAGGTGGGTTAGTGGGGCTTTGGTCGCTAACTCAGACGTTTAGTACCATTCCACAATTTAGTAACATTTTTACCACTTGTTGCTTAAGATAATGGTATAACATAAAATAAGATCCAGGAAGTGCAGCTAGAGTAACAGATCCATGAGTTTAAAGGCTTATAAAGACACCAAAACACAGACACAGAATTTTATTCTGCAAGGTATCATCTTCCAACAGTAGAAGTACAGTGTTCTAGGAATGTGCTCTTGCATATATTTGATTGGCCAAGTGGCGATGATGTCATGTCATGTCAGAACAGGAGGAGCTGGGGGATCGATCCATCAACCCTAAGATTAGCGGACTAGCCACTTTATCTGTTGAGCCGCAGCCGCCCGATGAAGCTGCATTTTTTCTCAGACTAGTCCAGGACGTCGGACTAATACAATAATATGTTATTAGTCCGACTTCTTGAACAGATTCAAGCAATTCTCTCGGCAAGATTACATGTCCTTGAGTAAAACACTGTGTAGCAGATCCAGAGAGCAACGAGCAACGAGCAACGAGCAACGCCTCTGCTCCCAAACTGACCCGGTGCACACATTAAAGCAACAAAAAAGCACATACCACTTATTGAAACTTTCTTACAGTTATCATCTACATTTGTATTTAAAGTTCAGGAACCTCTTGGCGGTTATGTGTATCCATAGATTTGTTGTTTGTTGATTTCATTGTGGTAGCTAAAGGACTGCCTTTGTTTTGCTACAACATTGTAGTTTTTCCGCCACTGAAAAGAATTATCAAGGGACTGCAGTGTTTTTGAGCTCTGCAGGCCTGGACAGACCCCCAAAATGAGATAGCTACCATGTACAAAAGGCTTTTAGCACCCCACTGTACAGCTATTTTAATTTATATTTACATTAACATTTTGGGCATGCAGCTAAATCTCTTTATCCAGGAAGACTCACGGTGAATGCTCAAATTAAAGCCCTGACAATACCAACAAATACAACAAGCAGGTGCAAACAAAGGTGACATATCTGTTTCAAAGAGCTGGCAGGAACAATATGATACTACGGATGAGTGTGTCACTCTGTAACAAAACAAAACCTCTGTGTCAGATCCAGGTCTGCCCAGAAACCTGTGGGTGGTGCTTCACGAGTGAGGCCCACTAATCTGAGAGCGGGCTCTGACCCAGATCTCACTGAGTGGGAACCACCCTGACCATCTGTGGGTCTCCACACCCTCCTGGCACCTCACTCTACACCTACACACACACACACACACACACACACACACTAACTGTAACACCAGAGACATGGTAAAAGAAAGAGACAAGGAGGAAGAAGTTAGAGTGACATAGGGAAAAGACGAGAATACAGAAATGTGAACATGTGATAGGGGAAGAAAAAGAGGAAGAGGGCTTAAAAAAGAAATGTCATGTCTGTGTGTGTGTGTGTGTGTGTGTGTGTGTGTCTGTGTGTGTGTGTGTGTTTCTCTGGTCAGTTAAACAGAAGGTCATTATTATATATGCACCTGCTTAATGACATAGATGGCACAAACTGGCTTTCAATACCATTTTCTGGCTCTTTTTCTTCCTCTGGCAGGGAGCTGTTGGTCTGGAAGGCGGCATCGCAGGGCAGGCGGGCCGCTCGGTCGAGTCGACCTTCTGCGGTAACTGGGTGGGAGGGCAGGAGGACACCCCGCGCCCCAGCCCAGGCCTGCCGAGAGGCCATCTGGACGGGGGAAACACATGCCGAGTACCTGGCCAGACCTGGAGTTCAACTCTGACTCACACAATCGCACATGCACGCACTTATACACCGACACATGTATATACACAAGAAGCACACGTAGCGTGATAAGGAAGAGATAAGAAACGCTCACACATACACACATACTCCACCACTGATATGTGTTGCTGCAGAACATTCACAGCAGTCAAACAGGGATGTATATCTGTGGGTGCGCATGTGACACACAAAATGATCTTTGTACGTTATATGTATAATCAAGACTGCATCAGTAGACTATATCCAGGCTGAAACTCCCACTCAAACCCACACATGCCTTCCACACAGCACTCGTCGGTCTATGGTGATGTTAACGTTAAGCCCCTCTGATTCTGCCTGTCGTTGAGTGTTTTACATTTGGTTAAAACAGATTCTGCCTGTGCTGCTTTGGAGAGTGCTACATTTGGTTAAACGCCATTATTATGGTAATGTGAGGGTGCTTGAGATAATGGCAAGATGAGAGCAGCTCGACTGCCTCTGACATAACAACCCTACTCTATCCATCTCTTCAGCTTCTTCTCTTTTGCATTCTCTGTACTGTATTTTGCACACACACATACACACACACACACACCCTCTCCCCCCCCCTCTGCCTCGCAGTTTCTCTCCCTGACTCACCTCTCTTGCTGATCGCAAAACTAAAAAAGTTTTTTTTTTTACCTGCTCGCAGGATAGCTATTTTGTCACTTAAATCAAACCTTATTGTACAAGAGCTTTTGCTGTGGCCACATTTCAACCGTGTTTAAGAGATTGCCTTTCATCTGTTACCATATATCTGCTGTATTGTTGGGAATTTTATGGTATCTGACTTCAATCTGTTGCTGTTAAGCCTGGGTGCTACCTGTGACATGAGAAGCTAACAGAGTTTGTCCCCGGGGGAGAGGGTGGATGGCAGAATCACTACCGGCAGCAGAAAACAGAGGATCCGCGCAGAGAAGGGGAAGGGACCGCATAAGTCACTGGCAACACATTTTTTTCAGGTCACTAGCATTGAAAAATTGGAAGGCGATGGTGATGATGACAGATAGGAAGAAGGACAGGAAGAAATGGAGTAAGAAAGTCAAAGAGAATGAGGGAGAGGAGAGCAGAAAGAGAAAAGAGTGGAGATTGAGAGCAATGTAATGCCATGCACATCGAATTTCACTTAATATGATTTTGTGTTCTGTGTCTATTCAAGTCAGCCCTGATTTGGTTGTGTGTTATAATCGCATCAGAGCAGGGATTTGCTCTGGCTTTTTCGCTGCTGTTGTGTTGTTTTTTTCCTCTTATTGGAGTTGGCATCAGCCTTCATGACACAAATCCCCTCTGATAAATTAAAAATGATTGATTCAGAGTCGAAGATGAAAACTGCACCGCAGGGAGAGAGCGACTGTCCCCACTTGTGTCCGCACACAAGTGCACGTTTTAAGTGCATGCATGTGCACGAGTGCTGCACTGCAACATTGAGTGCAGATCCTCAGTCCATGCAGGCGTGTAAGTGCTGTCGCTGGAGAGACCGCGTGTACAGTATGCTTGTACGTTTGTGGGTACTGCAAGACGGGAAGGGTGGGCTTATTACATTGGATTCCTGACACTTTTAAAAGAATGTGAGAAAATAGCAGATATCCGATGTGTGAACCTCAAAGCCATCAGCGTGCATGTAATGCTCTAAGCTGCGTATCTTGCCAACATCAACTAAAAGCGTGAAATTCTGGACCAAAAAAGTGCGAAAATCCACCAAGAACACAGAGTGAGCTGTGAATACCTACTTTTGCGGTATTACATACATTTATCCACCAACACACAATATGGAGGCTAAATTAAGTGAGCATATATAAGTCTACTTTGTCTTACATTCACTTACTCCTCCTAAAACAGATACACAGTCTTTCGGAAACACACACACACACACACCCTCATTGTGGGCTCTGGCTCCACCAATTAAGCAGAGGAGTGTTGTGGAGCATCGGTGTCGGGGGATTCTGCTTTCTTCTCCTCTGTCAGGTCCCATCACAAAGGCTCCTCATTAGTGTCAACCTCAGCTGTGCCACCACTTTCTCCTTCCCTCTTCCTCTCTCCCTCTCCCCTGACTTTTCCTCTTCCTCTCTCCACATCTCCATCTCTCTGTCTTCCCACTTTTCTACTTATTCACATTGCATTTATTGCTGAAAACCTTTCCCCCGAAAGCCGCTGCTGATCGCCCTGCCGTTACTCCTGTTGCGTCCGGCATCGCGCCGTCTGCCTCCCCCTCTCATCCTAGTGAATCTCATCTCTCATACAGGTGGCGGAGCTGCCGGCAGCATTGCACTCACACGGTGCGAGCGGATTGACACATCAACAACAAACAGGTGTGTTTTTACAGCACTTTAATGACAATGAGCGAGGAGACGTTTTCAACAAAAAGAAGAGGTTGCAAAGTTAGTCAGATCATTAGACCAGCAGAAAGGATGGGAGGAAAGTTGATTTGTGACTCGACATGAAGTATCACAGACACATAATGATGGTAATGATCAACGTGCAATGAACATGGCAGCAGCAACTACATGTAAACAAGGCGACAGGGGAGTTGGCGTCGAGGCGTGGAGTTCAGAGATCACTAGATGCATACAGAGGGGACGAGATGTGGAGGAAAGGAAGCGAGATAAAACAGACGATTGTTGTTTGTTTGTTGTTGCCGTATTTCCCCTGAGCAACAGTTTCTTCTACCCCTTTACCCCCTACTGTTACCCCTTCCTTCATTCCCTCACACCCTTTCTCCTCCCTGTAGTCCGTCTCTGTCTTTATCGCCCTCTCTTCTCTGTGTGTGTGTCTTGTTTTATTCTATAATTAAGAAATTGAGCTTTGATTTCAAGGAAGGGTTATGGGTGCCATTTTGAATGCAGCGTAAGATCCTCCCCTCACCGAGTTCCACTCCCCAAGTCCCAAGTCCCAGTCTGAACTTCTCCATACACTCATTTCTCTCTGTATTGCTCACTCGCTCTCTTTTTCTGCCCAATTTGGTATCAAAGACATGATAATTAGGCTGAGCATAAGTTCATCTGGCTTCTATTATTTCTCTTTAATTAATAGTGTATAATAATGACAGAGTTACTCCAATGCACTTTGTGACTCACTGTGTGTGTGTGTGTGTGTGTGTGTGTGTGTGTGCGCGTGCGCATGCGAGAGAGCGTGAGTGAACTCATGCCTGTGCGCGTGTGCTTCTGCATGAATATCTTTTAGAGCACACTCAACTTTAAACCCTGAGATACCGCGCAGATAAAAGGCGCCAAGTGTCAAAAGCTCGCAAACTTTTCTCTCCTCTCTCCTTGCCTTCCACCTCTCCTCTCCTCCTTCCTCTCCTCTCTCCCCCCGTGCAGCATGCCTCTCTTCACAACATTTGTGGAGACCTAATGAGGACATTTCTGTCACGCTCCTCAATCACACGCACAGCTGCCAGCCCCAGCCAGCTATAAGTCCCAGGTATCTGAGACTTCACTCCTTTTACTCCCAGATGAAAAACAACAAATAAATAAATAAACAAATAAAAGCACATTTAATGCAGAGCAATGATGTGAAGAAGAAGAGGAGGGGGGAGTATAAGAGGGAAGACTTAAAAGGAGACATAGTGGGAACAGAGCAGGGCTGAATTCACTAATCTCCGAGGAGGCATAAAGTGAACATGCCAACCACCTTCGGCTCCAAGTAAAAATTCCACTGGTTTGGTGTTAAATAGGATTTAAGTAGGGGTGACAGCTCTTCTGTCTGTATGTGTGTGCATGTGTGCTTGAACGTAAGTGCATGTCTGTGTGTTTTTGTGTGCCTAAGCACATTCGACTGATACGCAGCAATGGGCATCCTTCCAGCTAGCCCCGGATGCTTTGCTCTGCGCTCGTTGTGACTTATCTCTCAGAAACAAAGATGGATGTGTCAGTGCGCTTATTAAAACATGCTTTTAGCCCTGGCCGCCACTCTTCAGGAGGAAATCGCTTTCTGGCGGAGATTGACAGAACAGAAAAGAGAAAACAACATCCTCATTTAGGCCCAACATCTCGGACATGATTGCTCCCTTTAAGCTGGGTGTTCCTATTGAGGTTTTTTAATTGTTGTTTGTTTCTTTTGCTCATAGCTCCATATTCACCAGCCAGGCAGCCATGGCTGGAATCTTTAATTACCTTCAATACTTGTCCCCTTATATCAAACAATTGCATGATTAAACGGGTGCTCTGCAGTATGTATATGCTTTTTACTTCCTGCCTCCTCAAAAAAAACACCACAGTTAAGTCAACAATTTTTGTTGGTTGGCTTGTTTGTTAAACTGTTGAGCTTTTATTTTTAAAGCCACAGTGCACAAACCCACAAACGCTCCACTTGTACGGTGTGGCAGCCTGGATTTTGAACGCACCCCACTCAGATTCAATCCGGCTTCGCCTCTATCACATTATCGCACAGACATGATGGTGTCAGCTTACAGAGGAAATTAAAAGATTGTTGTTGACAAATCAACGCTGACAAGAGTCGCTGAAGAGATCCCTCCAGCTTCACACAGGATTAGCTGTGTGCCATCTTAAAGACAAACATAGTGGCCCATGTGTTGCTATTTCCATCAGAGATGAAAACAAAGGCGGGGGGGGAGGCTTGTGTTAAGTCTTGGCGAGATGATGGGCTTTCTTCATTCAGTATTAGCAGATTAGGCATGTTTTATGAGCCAATCACTCTGGATGATATGCTGGTATGTGGAAACACAGAAACACAGAAGGGCAAAAAAACTAAATGGGGGGGGGGGGTCACTTTTAAATTTATAATTAAAGATGGAAAACAATAAGGGATGAGAATTTTTTGGCATCTGTTATGATGCAGATTAACAATAATGTATCATGCTCAGCCCCATCTTCTGCAGGGCCGTTGAAGAGACTCATCTGAATTGAAGTTCGCTGTACGCTTGATCTTAAACGGATACTTTATTCATGCACCACTTGGCTAAACTGCCATTTGCACACATTAGCTGTCAGTCCTATCAGTCCTTACATACACATTCATCTGCTGTGTTCGGGAAAGAAATATATACTTTTTTTTCTTCTATTTATTGACCGAAGTGTATTCTGCTCTGTAAGATGGCAGTTGCCCGCTAGCTACGATATAGCCACACTTTCAGTCATGCAACAGTAATTCATTGCTTTCTTTATCCCTGTTTCCAGATTTCCTTCTGATGTCTTGCCAGAGTAGAGAAGAGAGGAAAGGAGAGGAGATGAGGAGTGTGGAGAAGTAGACAGAGAGGGCCTGCCAGCACATCAGATCAGAGCTTACATAAGTGCAGCTAAAACTCCTGGGATTCACCTCTCTCTCACGCCACCGACAACCGAGCGCTTCCATTTGGTGCTCAGGTTTTTTTGCCTAATTAAATGCAAATCTGTCTCATAGGTGCATATGGAAGTCCTGCAAATTCATCACTGTGATCATTAACCAATGTCACAAACATACAAGACACCTGATGTGCAAATTCTACCTTTTCTATCTTCAGTGGTCCCACTTTTCCAGTTGGAACAAGCTTATATTCTCCCACGATTCTCTCCCTCAGTTAATTCCAGATTGATTGTTAGCCGCAGTCGGTAAAGAATCCGTCAACCAAGAAATCGCTGATGGCTTTCAATAATGAATGCTTCTCAGACCATAATGTTTAGAATACAAGATCATTTGAAGCTGCAAGCCATGAAAATGTACCCTGAATATGTAAACCTAAATGATTAAACATATATTACAGAGGTACCGCACACTTGAATGTGTATTTTGAGCTGTAAACTAAATGATACGACTGTAGTGTGATGAAACATCAATGCTGGTTTTAATATTGACATTTTATACCAAACTTATAATAAATAATTTAAATAAATAAATTTATTCAACCAGTTGGGATTAATCTACGTCATGAAAGTTATATTATAAAAAAGACTAGTCAGTTTCACACTATGTAGCCACAAGGCCACGCCTCCTAGAGTTGTTGATCCCTCAATTGTTGCATTTTTTTTAAATGCTGTGAGGGAGAGACACAAAATTGGTCAATGTAATAATTTCTGGACAATGCAGACTATAGGATTTTACGTAGATCATCTTTCTTGAGGAATCCTTGCTGTCAGAAATTATGATTGGATGAGCAACCTGCAGAAAAAACATATTTGCCAAACTTTAAATGCTGACATTGAATGTTAACTCTAAAATAGTGACAGATTTTGGAAAATGTTGCCCATCAACCACAGTGCTGATGCACAATATATACCTGTTACTGTAGAGGTGCTGCTTTGGGATGATTGAGCAGACTAGTCCTGATAAAAATAAAAAACTCAAAAAGAAGCTGCACTTTGGGGGAAACAGTGCAGTTCCTTTCAAAGCCGACTGACCAAGTCAAAGGTTTTGCCCACTAGAGGGCGCTGCACGGTACGTTAGATTGACAGTAACATGATGGTTCAATATCTATCCTGCCTGGGTTGTTCAGCGAAGACAATTTGCTTGTGCTGTCAGGTTTGACAAGCCTTGACAGAAATCTGTAGGAACAGGACCACAGACACACTCTCTGTGTCACACACACACACGCACACACACTCTCTCCCCCTTCTTTTGCTGTATACACTCCATATTCCCCATCACTAGCCTTAACCGCTGCACTAGCCTAACCTAAACCATCCTGTTCTCACCTTAACACTCCACCTAAACACTTCTTGGAAAACGTGAGGGATTACTTCACTTATCGGAAATGTTCCCATGTTCGGTTCTTGCAAAGAACGTGCACAAGAAAGCACACGCGGCTCCATCAGGTTACCGCCGTATCAGCTCATAATCAATTTTGTCAGCCTTTAATGTGGCTGAGTTTATTAGAGGTCGAGTCGTGGTGGGTGCAGTCTGCTGCCCATGTTAGAAATGCCTCTGTCTGCTTGCTGCCATGTCCGGGGGGGACAGCCTCTACAAGCCAGTGATGGTCTGTCCCGTGCCCTCATGTGCCACCCTGCCTAGTCGTGTGGACATCTGCCATTCTGACTGGTGTCAGCGCCCGTTGCCTCTCTTTGGCTAACGGCTTCTGACACCCCTTCACCCCAGGGCGCTACGCTGCGCTGAGTGGTGGGCATCTCGTTTGTGTTGCGCATCTACGAACCAGCAGACACATTGACCTATTCTTTTGGCTTTAGCATCAATGTCAGACGGCGGCCCGATGCTTTTTCACTCCAAACACCTCCAGATAGATCCGAATGCCAGATTACCCCTTCAGTGGGAAACATCAAAGAGACAAATAAGTGTGCTGGCGAACACATCTACCAGAGCAGCGGTGGAGTTAACCCTTTCAGCAGAGCACCTCTGGGACAACTTCAAACACTTAACAATGCCAGGGGCAGAAACAGCTAGTGAACACCACAGCAACTGCCTACAGTGGTTGCTATAGAGACAGCTCAGGATCCAACGAAATTCGAAGTATGCAACTCAGGCCTGATCCGAGATGGTGCAGTTCTGGCTCTCGAGTACCAAATATGAACTTTCGTACAAGTGCAATTAGCCCAAGTTTCCTCTAAACTTTGAAGCAGTGGAAAATATTGTGGGATGCTTATGCACATCAGCACATCAGGCTCCTACAGGCCTGTATTAAATGACTCTACTGTTGACCAACAACAGTATGGATCCTCTGTGTGCTATATATCCTAGACATATTGTTATGTAAGTGTTAGCTCGGGGGCAGCGCTCTCTCCCATCTGTCTGCCCGTCCTGCTTTCATGCTCACCCTAAGCGCACATTTTGTATCAAACGACATAGCGTGCTTCTATTTCTGTGCACGCTGCTATGAAGACATGGTTTTAATGTTCCTGTGCTCTGAAGCTACTCCTCAGTGTAAACACACAGAAAGATGAGGGAAATATGCTGCAATTGCACTGGTCGTCCTGCGCTGCTGATGTCAATGTGACACAGTCAAGAGACTGAAAAGAGCATTGAGTCATTGAATATTCCCACTGGTTTAAAGACTATCAAGCGCCGATCTGTAGCTTCTATATTAGATCACTGTATACACATTATAAGAGAAAAGGGGCCAAGGTGTATTTTACGAGTCCCTGGTATGGCAAGTTATGATTACCCATGGTGGGATAATTCTCAGCTTCATAAAGATGGTGGGTGCAGAGCAACTTCCAGAGGAATGTGAGTATGTGTACATGCACTTTTTATGAGCGTGTAAGCCCACATGTATGCATTGGTGTGTGTGTGAGAGAGAGAGAGCTAGGAGGGCATCATCGCACCAAAAGATCCATTTAGAGGTAATATAGTCTTTCTTTCTAAAGGTGAGAAGGAGGTTGGGAGGTTAAAGAGTACGAGGAGAGAGATGAGAGAAGGTGTGGACTTAAAAGCCTCTGGGCCTTAAAGAGATTACTGCCTTATTGCTTTGAGACTATCCAATCTGACATCAGCTGTGTAGCACTAAGAACAGCTGACAACACACACACACACACACACACACACACACACAGACCCTGCAATAAAGATAGCAACACAAAATTCTGTGAAAACAGGCATAAAGCAATGACGCACAATGTGATGGCCAAAGGAAATTAAGAAAGACAAAGAAAAATGAGAACAGGTGATAAAAAAAGAAAAGTCAGTGACATTACAATACATAACGAATTAAACTATAAACTGTGACTGTTAGTGCGTTATGGGATCAATATGATATGAAAAAGAAAGCTGGCGGGAAGGAAAAAAGTCAATAGAGAAGAAAGCAACAGGTAAAGGAGAGTGAGGAGAGGAAGTGGGTGCAGGCAAGTGGGTGGAGAAAAGGTCTTTCCTCGGTCCACTGCGGAGTTCAGAAACCTCCATTCAAGACCAGAGGGTGGGGGGCTAGCGTGGGAGAGAGACTAAGGAAAACCCATTAAAAAAAAAAAACAGAGTGACCGCAACAAGCAGGGGCTGATGTCCTAAGAAAGTGGAAGATTGTGTTGGTGGGAAAATAAATAAACAAATAGAAGAAAGCACAACAGGCACAGGAAGGGGGAGAGGTAGTCCCATCCATCGCCCCCTCAGCCCAGCGACAGTGTCATGAGGAGAGAGGAGAGCCTGGCTGCTGGTAGCCACCCACAGAGCAACAGTAACCAGGGGAGCCCTGCTTCTGCCTGCCTCCCACTCTACATCCAATACCAGCCAGTACCTTTCCTCCCACCACACTGCTACTTACAGGCTCTACTTATTACCTCACCCACACACACACACACACATAACACTCTGTATCACTCCACACAAAGGCAAACGGCTGATTAGTCAATAACGGTGGGAATGAATTCAGAAACAAATGGTGTGAACACTGTCATATGACATGGAGGTGTATTGCTCCTCAATTGGGGTTTCCTCTGGCATTTCGCAAAGTGGGTGTCACGTTGAAATGCTGATTCTTGTCTCGTGTTCTTGTGTTTACAGATGTAAGTAGGATGATGATGCGGTTCTGTTAGATTCAGCACACTGGACAGCTCCACTTTTTGGAGTTGTTAGTTTTCTGGTATGAGTGTCTATTCCTTAATAAAGAGAACATGCAATAAATCCCTGATTCCTGAGTCATTTCTCAACTAATTTTGTCCTATAGAGTACTTTGAAATGCTATTTTAACAAGACTAGTCTAAAGCTACGCTAGCAGCTCTCTGAGACTGTACTTGGGGATATATATAGCAGATATAATGACTACCATGTTCACCATCTTAGGTTAGCATGATAACATTTGGTAATTAGCACGAAACACAAAGTTTGATGGGAATTTCACCAAAAGTAAAGTATTGGACAAAGACAAATTTAAACTTGATGGTGGTGCTAGATGAGAAGTTCACCAAAGTTGTTATAATTTATAATGAGGAAATTGTTTATTTAATGTCTGAAGAAATTTGATGGCGATCCATCAAAATGTTGATGAAATATTTCATCCAAAAATGTCAACCTCAAGGTGGCGCCAGAGTACAAGACAGGGGAACTGCAAAGCTCAACAGCTGCATCCTCTGGATGACCACTGGTCCTATAGTTGTTGACATTTCAATCTCAACCAAAGTGGTGGACCAACAAACGGACTAACATCCATCCATAGAGCTAATGAAAAAACAAATTGGTTGTACAATAATGGTAGTTTGTTACAAAGTCATATATACTGGCGTTCGTCAGTGTCGCCGCCATACTGGAAAGGGCAACTTGTCTAGAACGGACTAGAGAAGATGGAAAGCCTTTCACTTTGTCCAATCAAGATCATATTAAGGACTGACTCTTGCAATATTTTGAGTATAATTGCAGAATATACATAACATTATATATATATTATGCATATGCGTTTTTTCATGTTAGACTTAAACACTGACAGTGACAGACAGGTTTTGATAAAGAGGGGAGTAGTACTGGTATTCAATTACTCTGATTATAGCCTAACTATCGACATTCTAAGTAACTGGAGACAAAACTTTATTTTTCTACTCCACGTAGATCAACACGTTTGAATTTAAAAACAAGTCATCGGTTGAGAGATGTAATCTTTATAGTGCTTGTTATCCAGAAGAAAATGCAGCTCCTCCATTTATTTGTATTTGTTTACAGGCCAGTTTTGCCCTTTCCAACATGGCGGACGTGTTGACCTATCGCAGCAACGCTTCGAAGCAGTCAATAAGGCGTCTACGTATATGTGTCTGTGATTTGGTAGATGAAAAACTGGTTGATATATTTTAACCACAAGCAATTACGCAGTTAATGTTATGCAAATGTGTGTATTGAAAATAGCTGGTTTAAAACTGTGTGTCTCAAGGTCCTCAAAGCTGCTACCAGAAAAGAATCTCACACACTCCTTGATTCTTGTTGAACTCATCAGCAAAGAGAAGGAAGCAAACGGCTTGTGATTTTACTGAGTGGATAAAAACATCAATTTGGCCTCGCTGCAAATATAAGTGCCTCTGGCTTGCGTCAGATTTAAATAGCTGCACTCACAGTAGAGATACAGGGATGTAAATGTGGTCTGTATACAAGAATGTCTTTATCCATGGCTCCTCAGGTATTGATGCCTCACAGGAAGAAGACAGGAAGAAGACAGGACTCAAGCCTCATCAGTGTCCTTGTTCGTAGAAAAGAGTACAATGGCGAGAGGACATGAGAGAGTGAAAACATAAAACTGATACAGATTTCAAGAAAGGGCAGAGAGAGAAAGAAAAAGAAAGACCAGAGGCATATGCGTCTGCATTGGGTGAACATAACCCCTGAAAGCACGCACACGCACACACACAGAAATAGAGAGGGAGACACAGTGATGCACAGAGAGGTATCCAGAAACAGTGAGTGGGTGGAGGTTAGCCCTTGGGCTTTCCCCAGAAACAACCAGCCTCATTACAAAAGCAAACACACACGCGCACACACAGATGTACAAAGGGCTTCCCCCACTCTGTAACAGCTGTGAGGCCTGCGATCAGAGATATCAGAGACACCTATCGTTGCCAGACAGCAGGTAAAACATCAAACAATGTATTATTCACCGGCCCTAACGCTATTCTATAAATAAAATGTGTTTGAATAAATATAATGATGCTGTATGTGTACTGTAAACTAACACGCTTGGTAAACAGCCTGTAATATTGTTGCTTAAAGGCCTTGCCGGCTTGCGAGGTTCTGACTTTTCAGGAGTTTCTGTTGTTTGCGTGGCTGCTTTGAACAAATAAGAAGGCAGGATTACATGGAAGGAAAAGCCGTTAATGTCAGATTATTGATGTAATATTTATGAAGCCATATCAACAGGGTCATGTTTCATTATTTAACGAGCGAGTTTGTGTGTGTGTGTGTGTGTGTGTGTGTGTGTGTGTGTGTGTGTGTGTGTGTTTGTGTGTGTGTGTGTAGGTGTGTGTGTGTGTGTGTGTGTGTGTGTGTGTGTGTGTGTGTGTGTGTGTGTGTGGACTCAGCTCTCGCTAGCAGACTGCAGCAGCTGATGTGGGTGGAAAAGGGCTTTCCCGATGCCATGGAACAGTGAAATGCCTGCTACTCTTATGTAAACATGAACTTGAAGGATCTTTACTGTACAGCACACACCTACGCACACACACACGATGGATACATGTCAGCTGCTCAGGGCAGCTGTTACATAAAGACAAATAATGAAATGTCCCACCTTAAATAATGCATACTGAAATACTTTGAGCGCAGAGTGATCTCTCACACACACACACACACACACACACACAAAGATCTACATGTGCAGACACACAGAAGTTCAAACACTTTAAAACTTGTTTGTGCAACAATATCAAAAATAAAGATAACTTGGATCATATATACAATTAAATGCAGACATTTATGACAAAAATAATGATTACAATCTTTAAGACTTACACCAGGATTAAATTAACACCTCTGCAACAGTCTCAACAAAAGCTACACGTCAGGAGCTTCACAAAGCCGTTAATCACAGAGTGCAGCAGACACCTGAGGCCTGTACTACGAAGCAAGTTCAACATACCCAGAATATCTTTTTGTTATCTGGCTTCACTGAGCCTAACAACTACGGTCACGCTAAGCGGTCACACGACGGTGGCTAACAGGGTTTCCCAATCTAGCCATGAGTGTGATCACATACAAGGGTTTGCAGCATACGATCATTCACAAACAGGACAGGTGTACTGGCAGCAGAGTGGCATACTTTACAGATGAAGAGCAAACCATAATATTAAATACAAAGAATTGAAACAAATCATCCAGGCTAAAATCAACACACCTGCAGCTGCCGAACGCAGGAAAAACAGCTGGCAACAATGTCACTGACTGTGTGCCTGCGTAAATCAACAGGCTTATTATATCACTTCCCCAGATTATATATTCCATTAAATTAATGTGCTGCTTAGATGCATTCTTATGGCGTGTATGACAATTTTATTGTTCTTTCAAAATAAATGTAAAAACATCATTCAAAGCAGGAAGTAGGCTTACATTCATATCTTATATAAGTACAACAGGTACAAGGCTTCTCTTGTAGGAGACCGGGGTACAAAAGCACAATGACATTTCTTGCAAGAAGCTGACACAGATAAGTCAGTCCCTCCAACGAGAAACTCTCTCTCATATAAAGAGAGTTCCTTTCACAATGCGTGCACCGAGCTCCACGGGATCTTCTGTTGGTGATGCCGAAGCTGTTCTGAAGGTGAGGTCGGCCTTTCTCCTTTCTCTGTATTTGATACTCATTTGTTGTGTGGTTTGGTCAGCTTTCAATGAACATGAACACACACACACACACACACAGAAAGAGAGAGAGAGAGCGAGAGAGAGGAAGGTGTTAATGCTATCATTTTTCTGCCCTGTTCTCTGGACCAGTATGATTCATTTGTTCTGTTGCCTTCCAAATTCTCTTCTTCATTATTGATGAACGCTGCAATACTTTTATAGTTTGTGGTGCACTATACATCAAGCTTGTTTTGTGTGTGTGTGTGTGTGTGTGTGTGTCTTACATGCAAATTATATGTCCCCATAGTAATAACAGCCTTATTAAAGCACAGATTAGTTGAATGTTAATTAAATTCTTCTTTGTTACATTACTATGTATTTATGCTACAATCAAGCTTCAGTATCTCTCTCTTTGTACCCCTCTGTAACCATCTGCCAACCCGACTATCATTGTTCCTTCATTTCCCCCCCGTTTCTTAACCTCGTCTGTTTTTCTCTGCCACCTCCAGCCTTTCTTCCCTCTCTCTTTTCTTGTTTCTCTCATTCCTGTCTGTTCAGCACATTAAAGCTCAGCAGATGCCCTGAGTTCTCGTGACTCACCCCTCCTGTGTGCCTGCATGTGTTTGTTTATGTGCGTGTGTGTGTGTGTGTGTACTCATTGGCATGGCATGGGGAAACCAATTGGTTTGTTTTCACTCCTCTGCTCCGCACCCAGAGAGGTCTTCTAGGTGACTGTCAGGACGAGCCCGTGTCACTCACGCGCGCCTCAGCAGGATTGCCTCATCCACTGTCTGTGTGTTCAGACTACTCCAAGCACGTCCAGAGCGTCGGAGTGCCTCTGTGTACTGTATGCATGTTTTTGTGTGTGTGTGTGTGTGTGTCAGTATGTGAGGGGAGTCATGAAACATGCATGAAAAACAAGCCCAACAGGAAAATCATTGTGCAGTAGCTTTCAGAAAAGAAATAAGCACACGTCAGACTTTAATTCACTCAACTAATACATTAACAGCCAAATTACACAGATATAATCCAGGCCCGCCCATCAGGGGGTCAAAGGGTACAGATAACCTCGGCCTGGCCCTCTATGGTTGACCCTTAAATGTGACTTATATCACTGACAATACAGTTTATATGTATTTATGTGATAAATAAATGTGTTATCATTAAAACATATTTAAATTTATCACCACTGTTATTCTCATGCTGATTTAACTTTTTAAATAAACTTCTTTTACATTTTAGAAACAGAGTGGGTGTGGATGATTTTTTTCTACCATAATCTTAAACATATAAGGAAACTTTATTTATATAACTTTATTTCAAAACAAAGTAACAAAGTATTTTATAAAAACAAGTGTTTGCTACAAAGTAAATGATATTAAATCATAAAAAAATAGAAGTCATTATTAATTAGACTATTGAGAAAGGCTCTGTAATTGAAGTTATTGGTGTAGTTACAAATGTCGCTGGGAGTTTGAATGAGGTCTTTTCTTATTGCTGGAACAGAATCAGAAACGTTAGGTCCAAACAACATTGCACATTAAATACCATTCTACCAGAAACAGATAAAAGCTTTAAAAACAATCAGATAACAGAATAAATAAAGAGATGACTATGACATAAAAAGATTACAAAGATTAGAAAATGTTCAGGTGTAAGATAAGCAGAGAGCTTAAAAATGTAAAGTTTAAAGGCAATATTGACCACAAAAGCTCATCAGATCTTGACCTTGAAAGAACCGGGAGGAACGCATCTGCAGAACTCAAGTGGCACCACAGTATGTTAACAATCATGAAGGAAGTACAGGCAGGCATCTGTGAAATGATCTTGTTTCTCAGTTTCTTTTAAGATCCTGGCAACTGAATTTTGAACAAGCTGCAGACAAGAGAAAATAATTTGTACTAATGCCAGTAAGTGGGACATTACAGTAGTCAACATGGGAACTAATGGATGCATAAATAACAGTTTCCATTTTTTTTGGCAAAGAGAAATGGTCTAATGTTAAAGCTGCTCCTGAGCAAATACAGTAAAACATGACTGAACACTAGTGAAATGTAACATAATTCTTTCAGTGATGGATTAAAGAGTGGAATAGTGGGTCAAGTCTGCCAGTAGATTTGCCATTATGGACAAGCTGTACATAATATCAGCTAGTTTTGTTATTACATGTGTGGATCAATATATCAAAAGAGGACTGCTGCTTCCCCGCTGCATTTCTAGATTGCTCCCAGCACAGAGAAGAAATGGGAACCTCAGCGTGGCCCCTTCTTAAACCTCCCCATGTGTATACCACTCAGCAGCAAGGGAGAGGATATACTCTCGTCTGCGTGCACACACACACACACACACACACACACACACACATTAGATTACACACCAACCCATGGACAACCTGCCCAACCCAGCCCCCCAAATCTGTGTCGGTTATGTAAAAGGAGTATGGGAAAGGTCCCCGGAGAGCAACGTTGTCATCATACATTAAACAGCACCCCAGGTCTGACTAAACACCCGCTCATTAATAAACAATGAGGACAGTGGTTAAATATAGATCCTCCCATCCCTCCACCCCTCCCTCCCCCCTGGTGCCCCCCCTCTGGCGGGAGCCTCTCCATAAAGGGGAGCAGAGGAGGCGGCCTGCCCCGCTCCTCACTGTTCCTTCATGTTGGGTTCAGCACCATGGAGAGCGGCACTGTGACGGCCACAGTGAGCGAGTGAGTGTTTGTGTGTGTGTGTGTGTGTGTGTGTGTGTGTGTGTGTGTGTGTGTGTGTGTGTGTGTGTGTGTGTGTGTGT
>JAVQJD010008284.1:0-15733 GCA_036023655.1 Nannoperca australis | reverse complement strand
TCTTAGTACATTATCAAATACAATACATTCAAACTAGCAATACCATCAGACTAGCAATATCATTTCACTATGATATTTTAGAATATGCTATACTTATATAAACAATGTGACGTTTAAGTGGTTCATGTGTGAAGGATGTGTAGCCCACACATACCATTTTAACATTTGCAGTGTGCCTGTAATGAACTCATATATATGGAGGGATACCTGAGGTGGCCTCCACAGTGATAGGCTGAGTCCTTGTGGTGCCGCAAAATGCCCCAATCAGGTTGTGATCTGAATGCACAACTCCATTGCCCAGGAAACGAGGAAGGCCATCAAACACATAGACAAAGGAGTTCTGAAAAACAAAACATAGGAGACAGTTATACAGAGAGAAATACTTACCGTTATTGTTGCCACAGTACAGCTAACATGTTTATTTGCACGTGTTCTCGTGTGTGTAATTTGGTCAAGTTTGTACTCACTTTACAATACGTATGGGAGTCTGGGTGTAAAGTGAGGGCTACAGGGGGACACGGCTGCCGGGGCAGACAAGGTGCCAGGTTCTCAGTCACAGACAGCACCCACAAGCAATGAGAGAGTCCTCCTTTCCCCTCTGTGCCACTTCGCCATCCCAGCGAAGAAGAGAGAGGTATGGAAGAGGAGGATGTGGAGGAGAGCAGCACAGAACGGCCCTGACACTGGCGGTAACATGTGCCATTGTTCCTATTGGAAAGAGAAACAAGTCATAATGAAAGGATTTGAAAATATAAAAAACATAAAAGGTATTAACAATGTGTTCACACTTTATAATCTCCACTCCTCAATTTAGAATAGTTTTTAATCAGTTCAGACACAAAAGAAATGAAAAGTGTGCATTACAATCAAGGTATCTATATAAGATCTCCTTACCTGGGGTCTCCATAGTAACCAGGCAGACAGGACTCACAGTGAGATCCCTGAGTGTTGTGGGTGCAGTAGCACTGGCCTGTCTGGTTGTGACAGTATCCTCGCAGAGGGTCGCCATGGCCATTACACTCACATGACACACAGCCTCCGCCACCAGCCAGTGCTGAACCAAAGCTGCCTGGACGGCAGTGCTCACAGTGGGGCCCTGTGGTCCAATCTGAAAGACAGAGGAGGAATGTTGGCAGAGTGAATTTCGCCAAATGCAGTATAAGTATGATAAATTGTCCTGGTTCAGTATGAGTTAAATACAAAAAGATGACATAAGCCAAACGTTAGGTCTCACCCTGGCATTCGTCACAGATCCCTGGTGCAGTAATACAGGTGGAATGGAAGTTGCAGCCACAGTCCACATCACATTCAACACCACTGAGAACCAGAGTGGCAGGGTCAGACGTCCAGCCAAGGGAGCATTCACACTCAAACCGTGGGCTGCCGCTACACTGGCCCTCACGACACTCATTGTAGCACCTGTGGGAGTGCAAAAAATTATGGGGTGGTCAAAATGTCTTTTGTTCCAGAGGTTTTTAGGTTAAGAGAGTTGAATGATAAATTAACAGAGGAACACATTTTGAAGTGAAGCCCCTTACGTCTGGTTGCAGTGCAGTGTGCCATCCCCTGTGTATCCTCTCTCACAGTGGCACTCATAGGAGGTGGGAGTGTTGATGCAGGTGGCGAAGGGGTGACAGTTGTGGAGACCCAACCTGCATTCCTCTACATCAGGGCAGGTGGGGTATGACCAGATCGCATCTTGCTCTTCAGCATCCAAGTGCTCCAGCTCCATCTCCATTTCCAGGGGGCGAGGCGGGGCCGAGGTCTGGGGCTCGGGGCTGGAAAAGCAGGAAAAGGAGACGTAAGTAAACTTTATGTGTCTATCCAGACACCCACTGTGTTACGGCTCTATGTAAGTTCTGTTCTGTTTTTGTAACAGAGTTGGTTGTCATATTTAACTTTGAGTAATGGTATAAAACAAGTTATAGGACCCTTTCCCCTTCCAAGGAATGGACCACCACAAATACATATTTATCCAGTGAGAAACACTCCATCCGCAATATTTTAAAGTATATATTTAAAAATATATCAAAAGCCCTTGTCTTATGAGAAAAAGGCATTATGCTTGCAGACAGCTCACTGCATCAAGTCATGAAAGTGTAATGAGAGATATCTTACTTCGCAGCCCGTGCTTCAGCCACAGCCACACTGCAGTTATACACCAAGGGGTCGTCCATTCCTGCCCAGTCTCCCCTTAAACATCTGAAAAGGTGGAAAACAAAAGTTGTATTTAAAACAATGACTCTTAACGTATAAGCAAATTTGAAAATAAAAAGGATTTATTAATTAGTCAAATCGGGCATGGTGGAACTGTACTTTCTCCGGACAGAGTACTTGTCACAGGATTGTTTTATGTTTCCCATACTTACTTTCCAATTGTGGGATTGTTGTAGTCACCACACCAGCCACACTGGAATGTCTGCAGGCAGTCTGTGCATGTGTTTAACGCTGAACATTGCTTACACTGGGGAACCGAATGAACACTGAGGAGTAAGAGAATAAAGATTTTTGAGCTATTATGTGTATCAACTATAAGCTCAAAATAAAACAAACAAATAAAAAGCTAATTTTACCTGTCATACCAGTCCCTACACTCTCCATAGGGGTATTTTGTGAGGTAGGCAGCAAAATAGAAGCAGGCCTGTGCTGACTCACACCATGCACATTGGCTGGAGTTGGAGAGGCACTCACCACATGTCTTTCTCCTTGGCAAAACAAATTGATGAACAGAGAGTGGGAGACAATAAGAGTGAGTTGTAGGTTCTTGTTGAAGTCATGCATGATCTGTAATTACCTGTGTTAAAAATATAGCTTTTCAACTCACTGGTTGCAGACTTTAGGGCAACCCCTTGGGTCACGTATGGAACCATCTAGTCTTCCCCGTCGACTGCACTGGTAGTCGCCTTTCTTGCTGGAGTTTATCTGCCACTCGCAATAAGGATCCTGCAGGCCAAAGTTAGCTTTGCATGAGTCACATATACAGTAGCTCCAACTTAGGTTATATAATATCAGCAGCATAGTGACTCCAACCTCCAACCTTTAGAGGTGTTATCTGTGATTTACCTGAGTACAAGTAGAGCAGTCTCTGTACTCTTCGCACAAGGTGCAGTGCTGAGGTGCCAACAGCAGATGGCGCTGACCCTCAATCTTGCCTTCCCCATTCTCTAACTCTGGGCAGGGCTCGAGGTCTGGGTTGTCCCGCAGCAGGCAGCGGGACAAAGACGGGCACCAGCCACAAGACTGGTCGGACAGACAGGCCAGACAGGACATGTACCCCGAGCAGGTACCTGAGCGGTACGGCTCCAGAAACAGGAAGGAGATCTCCTACAAGGAGAGCAAAATATGGGGAAGAGAGGATCTGAGGTAAGATAGTTGGTTTCTACTGAAAGAAACTCACTGTGCTGAAAAATGTATGAAACGCAATGCGCCCCCTTTTTTTTTTTTTTTTTTTCTTTTACTTAAACCTCTTTGCCTTTGTAAAGAAGCACAGGTTTAACTGTGCCGGTACTCACACTTCCTCCAGGCAATGTTCTGTTCCATATCAGGGCCATCTCACTGGTCTGTCCTGAGCCCGAGTTGTTAAGGTAGCCCTCGGCCTGAACAAGGTAATGGTTGCCCCTGGTCAGGTTAGAGAACAGCCTACTCCCATCTGTGCGAGCCAGCAGCTTCAACTCCTTCTCCTGCTGGGCAGCCCAGCGGCCCACCACCTCCTGCTCCGACAGTTCAAGGATGCATGGAGAATTAGAGAGAATGAAAAAGTGGAGAAGAGTTAAGCAAAAATGGCAATAAATAAGTGCTGCTTATTTAATACACCTCAAGTCATTTAACTTAAAATTTAAACCAACACATGGTTTACATTTTTTTTATCTTGCTGTCAAAACAAACCAAAAACACAGTTTGAAGTGCTGACATGCATGTTCCCTCACCAGTTGGCTAGAGTTGGGCCCGGATGCCATTCGAGCCTCGAAGTGGAGCCTCTGGATGCGAGCCCACATGGAGACAGTCTCGGTAGGAGCAGGTGCAGGTGGAGGGGCCCCCCACAATGGGTGGATGAAGCCCCTGAACTGCAGGGCTACGTCCATTTCTGTTGTGGGGCTGAGGATAATGGTGGTGCTGCGGAGGATGGACACCTGGCAAAGGGATGAGGAGGATGGAGGATAGTGGAGGATGGATGGAAGTGGAAACACATCAACAGAAGCACTATTCTCTAAAAACTGCTCCACAGGTTTTACAAACTACTTGAAAAAGGAATCTTGTCTATGAGCGAACTGCAAAACAGACAATAGATAAAGAACAAAAAAAAGAAGCGAGAATTAGAGTCATGGGGTTAAAAAGCCAAGAGCACAAGGTAGAAATTAAACAATATAAGAGAAACAATGATAATATTTAAGTTGGAGAACTGCAGCAAAGTCAAGGTGTCAAAGTAATGTTGGAGGAAGGAAGGAGGGATAAGTATAAGCAAAGAGGGAAGTAGTTACAACCACAACTAGTACAGTTAGCACTTAAGATTTGGACTCCGTACCTTGTCAGGCTGGGAGTCGTTGCGAGGGTGCTGGAAGGTGAGCAGGTGCAGTCCCGGGACATAGTTCTCGGTGCGACAGGAGTGGAGGGAGGTTAGGAAAAGGGTACGCTCCCCCCACCAGCCGTACGCCCCTGAGATCTGGTCCACACGGCACGCACTTCGCTCTGTGAGACCGAGAGGGAGAGGTCAGCACACAAAGAACACATCTGACCTCTTAAAATCTCATAATACAGCAGTTTCCTAAAGTGTACTACTGTAGTGAAACGTGTCTGGTCTGTGACTTTTGTGTGGCGTGTGTTCAAAAAGAGTAAAACGGCATGACCTCACTGCCCCAAAGGAAGTATGCGATTGGACAGGCAAGTCAAATCATCGTCTGAGTAGCCTGTTCAATCTCAGCTGGGTGCAGTCAAGTCACTGTGCTCCATCTCTGAAACACGCCCAACATGAGTCGAGTCCCTCCCATGTCAGCTCCCAACATTTTTTCATTTTTTTCAGTCTGAGGCTTAGCCCTTCTCTTCTGCCCTCCTTCCTCCCTCCCTGGGTCTCACCTGACACTGGTAGGCATGACTCATTCTGAACACACCAGCCAAATTCCCCGGGTGCACGGGCCAGAGAAGCCGGAGTGCCACTGAACACCAGACAGGACTGGCAATCAGACAGGAAGCGAGCCAGGCCCAAGCAACCAGTGCTGCCACACTGTGAAAACAAAATGGAGGTTATAAATTGCAGCGTTAATCCTGACAGATATTCATACAGACGCATCAAAGTGAAAAACATGTTTTGGGTGTCTCTCCTGCTGGGGGAAGTGTTACCGGATAAGTGGGCTGGTACTCTCGACAGCGCCCTTCACACCAGCTGCACTCTGGGTTCTTAAGGCACATACTTTCATCTATTGCCTCAGCACAAACAGCGTCCTGGCAAAGCAACACACACACACACACACACACACACACACACACAAACATACAGGTATTTCACAACAACATAGTTATCCCTGGTTGCTTTTGTTCAACACAATTTTCTCATCCTTTACAGTCTTCCCAATCATATGACTTCCTGACACTTTCACTCACCCTGTCGCCTTGATCACTACTGACGAACAGTGGAACTTTGTAAGCCACCAGGTCTCCACGGGCAACGCCACTGTAACCCCCAGCGACCAGCAGCACTCGGCCCTCCATCACAGCAGCAACATGCGAGTAACGCCCCCTCACAGCATCCCCACCTAAGAAAGAAACGACAGCTTTGGAGGATGCACAAGTAACAACCACCAAGATAGCAGTTGTAGATGGCAACTGGACGTGTGTGAGAGTAGTGACAGAAGACACGGACTACAGGAACTCACTGAGTGACCATCTCTCCCCTGCAGAAACCCACTGGTGACAGCCCAGATGGTAAAAGAAGATCTCCTCATCATAGCACTTCTCCTCTTGGTAGTGAATATGCACATTGCCCCCTGGGAGAGAAAGGCCGAAAGAAAATAGATAAATATGCACAGGGCTGAACTGATTAAAAATGGATTATGTCTGCTTATTTTCTGGATGCTCACCATAGACAACCATGTAGTTTCCAATGACGGTGGCTGAGTGGAAAGCTCTCTCTCTGGGGCCTGTTGCTGGGAAACGGGAACGGAAGGATGTCCAAAATCGTCTGTCCACGTGGAACACGTCGGTGTTGTTCACCCTCACACTAAACCTTGGAAAAATATACAGTAAGTGTACTTTGAGTATCTATAAAAATTTGTTTCATTTAATTGTTGGATTATTCTCTAAATGTTCTTTGTGTAACCACTTGTTTTATTATTTTAAATAATAATAAAATACCTCTGCTTTACTTATCTATCTTTTTTTGGAAAGCTTAATTTTTCAAAGTTTTCCTACAAAAGCCACACTTTATCTTATCTAATAGGAAAATTCCCTCTATATTTATAAGAATAGACAAAAATATCACATCTGCAGACCCAAAACAAACCTGGCAGTGGTAGGCCTGTGGCCTCCGTAGACCAGCAGTGTCCTGGATGGGCTGTGGAACACCATGGAGTGGCCAGCGGTGGCCGGGGGCTTTCCACCGGTGGGCTGAACAGTCTCCCACCGTCCAGAGCCATTCAGGCCGAACCGATACAGAGAAGGGGAAAACATATCCTCCTCAGTGCGACCTGGAGAAATACAGAGAGAAAATAAAATTATATTTTATATGCCAATCCAAACACATACTGCAAAGTGACAAGATAATGTGAAACCCACCTCCAAATACATAGAGATAACGGTCTACTACAGCTGCAGCATGATTGGCTAGCTTAGGAGCACTTTGTGAATTTGAAAAGCCAAGCTGTTGCCAGTCATCACGGAGTGGCCGATACATCCAGACATCACTGGCCAGGGAGCCATTGGCTAGCTCTCCTCCAAAGATAACCATATTACCCGTCCACTCGACTGCTGTGTGGGAATGACGAGCCACCTAACAACATTGGAGAGCCAAACAGTGCAGGATGGAAGTGAATGAAAAGGAAATGTAAATTAATAAATAGGAACACCTTTACTGTGGTTACATTTACTCAAACAATAGGTAAATGGGAGAAACTAGGAAATAACAGTATGAAAACACATTGCCATTCACTGCAATAACATGATTACTATAAACCCTACATTTACACACTTGATCAGTGATCAGATTTGTTTTAATCACAACTGGCATATTTTAAGTGTTTTTGTCATTTGACGCTGTGGGTTGGGGAGTTTTTTATTGCCGGGGTATCTGGTAACACAGTGAGAGGACAGGCTCTATAGTGAAAGCAATGTGCATTTGTATCTGAATATTACAAATAATATACTGTTCAGCTGTAAAACCAACTTCAATTTGAGTTTTTTCTTGGCTCAATGTTTTTTCCTTTCATGCCTCTGCCAAGAACTAGTGTTTCTCTATTAGAGAATTAGAGATTTCTCTATTAGCTGTGTTAACAGGGTTTACTTGAAACTGGGTTTATCGTTTAGTACAGAAGGCTGATGGATACACAGCGTATGAGATGCAAGAGCAGGAGGAAGCAAAAACGTGTGTGTGTGTGTGTCGGTGTGTGTGTGTGTGTGTGTGTGTGTGTGTGTGTGTGTGTGTGTGTGTGTGTGTGTCCACAAACCACTTACAGGAGAGTGACCATAAGACCTGCTTTCCCATTGGTTGGATGTGAAATTATATTTGATCAAGTCACCAAGAGCTCTGTTCAGGTCAAACCCTGGGAGAAAATTAGTAAAAAGCAAAACACAGTGATGTCATCAAAAATCATCAAAAACACTATCAGAAACTAGAGAAGAGTAAAAGTCAAATAAGGGGTTTCAGCTGAAACAAAGACAACAATATAAAAAAATGGAAAACAGGAGTTCTTTGAAGAGATAAACAGAGTTACTTGTTAAAGATTAAGAAGAAGAAGATGGATGGATCATTAACTTACAACAAAGTGTTAAAAAAAGGGGGGGGGTTCTATAAATATCAAATAAACGTCAGTGTCGCTCTCACCCCCAAACAAGTACATGGCTCCAGTGGAGGACAGGTACACGCCAGCAGAACCCGTCCTGGGAGGCGTGTAGGGGTTTTCCTCACTCACACGCCACCACTGCCCTGCACCACTGTCGTTATGGAAATCAAGCTGGCAGCTGTGACCCAGGAAGCCTGGGTTACACAGACAGCGCTCTCCTTTCTGAGACAAAACATGGAGAATGGGAATAATTTAAGACCAATAACCAATGTTTCAGTAAACCGCACAACTGACATTTTAAAAGCTTATTCAGGGATGGATGAGTGACCGTTTGGCTGAAAAGCTTCCCCTTCTCCCTACTCTTACCTTGTCACACTGGCCATTCACAGAACAGGCCTGGGAACACAGAGGGGTTGTACAAGCTGCTCCTCCCCAACCCTGATGGCAGTGGCACTTTAATGTAGAGGAATCACAGCGGCCATGACCGCCACAGGCTCCAGGGCACAGGGAGAAGGTGTAGGTTGCATTGAAGCCCAGGAGGTTGTAATTAGCATCGCTGAAGAGATGAAGCAGCATCTGGAAGATCAAATAACAAACACAAAGTTAACATCTGCCATAGTTACCCTGCGTAAGAGTTTCTTTCATCATGTCACCATTGGTTACCTTGCCAGACTTGGCTTCAATAGGTTGAGGCAGAGTTTTGCCACTCAGACTGGCTAGGAGAGGGCTCTGGTAGGAGTCTCCATCATACACAAACAGGTAGTCATAGGTACACTCTGTCTCCATGAAGGTAAAATTTAAGACAATGCGGTGACTGTTGCTGGGAGCTGGAAGATATAAACAAAAGGTGGGAAATAGTGTGATTAGCTGTCTAATGGCTGCAAGTTACTCGTTTCATCTGCAATTTTCCTGTGCACAAGGTCATATCTTAGCCACTTATACCTTTGATAAGCCACTCGCAGTTCCCATTGACAGAATAATTTCCTGGTCCATCTGTGACGTAGCCTGGTGGTCCCCTCAACACCTGCCTGTGGCCCTTACAGTCCCCTGCCTGACACTCAGTCAACAGCAGAACCACCAGGATGAAGGAGACAGGGGGGGGGGAGGCCATCACTGGCACCGCCTAAATGATGGGAAGCAAAAGGTGAAAGAGAATAATTTGGTGTGGCTCCTAATAGATACATTTCCACCAACATATGCAGCAAATGTGGACCAAGCTCCTAAATTTCTGTTGGTTCAAGCACTTGACCTACCACACAAGGCAAATAAACTTTGCCAGCAGACAAATAACGTTGTGTGGAAGTTGTAGTCCTGTTTGCCTGTTTACATAGTTCTCTTTTACTGACTGATCTCACTGCAGGATTTCAGTTTAAGTATGCATGACCCTTCTGTAAACTGCAAAGCCATTCATACTGCAGAATCAGACTCAGAGACAGTCTGATGGACCTAACTGTTAGCCCTATGTACCAGTGCACCAGTCCCACAAACATAACAGAAATGTTACACAAAGGTTTTCACACATGTAGCGTTATACACAAACAATGCTATACACCAACATAGCGTTAATTCATTGCGTTTCTTACATCCAACTATCTAAAGGATAAACCAGTTAACGTTATTATCACCAACAGGAGGCTCTCCGTAGGCTATCACAACAAAGCTAAAGTAAAGGGTTGCTAAGCTAGCTAACCGAATACCGTTAACAGCAAGAGGCCGTTAGCCGGCTAGTTTGCAAATATGCATAATCGTACTCACCAGTTCCCGTCTCTTTGGCCCCATGGTAATTTACATTTTCGGTAAGCCTTTAACGCTAGCTAGCGCATGAGCTAACTTGTCGGTTGTGAGGGCACAAGACTGACAGCTAGCCAAATTAGCTAGTAGATTCGGAATCGCCGCAGAGGACAGCCCTGACAGTGGTCTGCTAGCTTGTTAGCTAACTAGCAGTAGAGGCTAAGCTAAATCCAGATGCGCAATCATCAGTGGCTAAAAAATCTACCAGGATAAGTAATTGCTGAGAGTATTCATCATGCAATTACGTAATCGTGTCTCTAAAACGGCCATTACACTAGTAGGAAGTGCTGCCCGCTAACAACGAAACATTTTAACAGCATCGACCCGATTCCTGCAGTCCATCTCAGGACAGATGCCCGTTGTTTTGGTTTTTTATGGCTGGCTAGCAGTAACCGATGGTTGCCCACACAAAAGACAGCGCCGCGAGTGGCACATCCCACCACCGCCATCCAGTGGAGATGGGGAAACAAGGTTTAAACATCTGGACATAAACCACAATGACAATGTTTCAACCATAAATACCAAAGGTTAAGACTAAAACGGTCATATGGTGTCAGTAACCCTGTAACAACTCAAACTGAACTGAAACATTCAGTTACCTAGAAATGATCAATTATATATTTCGAGTTTAAAATACACACAGTGCTTTAATACATGCTTATACTGTACACAGCCACCCACTTCATGTATATACATTCACTATTTATTTCTTTGCACTTTTTGTATATTTAGTTTACACTTTTCACAAACATTTCTTCTATATTGACATTAATTGTTGCCTTTTTACAGCTATTTTTTCACATACTTGTATGTAGGCTACACCATAGTTTATGTACACCTATCTTTGTTCTTGATTTTAGCTGTATGTCTAATTTTATCTTCTTGTAAATAGTTTTTGAAACTGTGTTTAAGTAGCCAGGCTAGATTGAGAGCAACAGAGAAAATGCATCAAATTATGTACACAAACATATAACTGATAATGAGAATAACAGTTTGAAAGGTCAAAAGAAAAGAAAAGTAAGATTCACTCAATATTTTGTTTGTTTGTTACATCAATTAATTGCAATCTAATCATCCGTCATGGTATCTTTTTCCTAACTAAATATAATACCCATGTTATTTGTAATCAAATATGTGCCACAAAATACACCCTTTCCTTTAATTATAAGTAGCTACAAATGGTTATATGTGGTTCTAGTTCATGAAACAAAACAAATTTGATTTTAACATATTTTATTGAGCAAGTGTTATCATGGAGGCAGCATATTCAAATTTCAGCATATACAGATTCTGAGTAGCAGTAGTGGTAGTAGTAGTATATCCTACTTCAAAGTATTGCCTCAGCTGTGTCCTGCTGAGCATGACTAATTATCAGCCAAACTTTGCGTAGTGAGTGACCACAACCTAATACAGTAATACTAAAACCAACAAACCCAAGATTCAACAAACATATGGCAATATTTGAACAGAATTCAAAAAAAAAAAAAACACATATAAAAGTAGTAAAACAATGAATTAAAACGCATTTCCCATTCCATAGTAATCCATTCTTTTGGATTCCTGATAGAATTAAAATTTTCCCAAAATATCAAATGACAACCATAATAGCCCCAAACGCTAGTGAAGCAGGCAACTTAAATGATTAAATTTCTTCAAACTTCATCAGTATTGATCAACAGCATCAGTATTTTTTTTTTTTCATAGTAAAGTGTCACAAGTCTGGTCAATCCAGTTTCCACCGGCTAAGACACATCGAAAAAAATGTGGTTGTCATTATCTTTTGCTGACCCGGAGTCAGTCATGCTTTTATCACATCTCAGTTTTTGCAATCCCCTGTAAGCCTTTCTTCACTGGCTGCCTGCACATCTTACAGTTGGTTTAAAGCAAAATGTTACATTTCTGACATACTGTTATGACATTTATTTCGGACATTAGTCCCTTATGCATCTTTTCTTAAAATTATTAGTTTTTTTTGAAGCTTTTGGTTAATTTCATGAGTCTCATTCTTTTGGTAATCTAATTTTGTCATTACCATTTAACATGGTTATCTGTGCAGGTTGTAATTGTGCGGTGCAATAATACATTCTGACTCTGGGGTTCCGCTGCTATTCACGATGTTGCCGTATAAACTGAATCTTTCCGAACAGCTCACCAGTGTCAGAAAAGCTCACAAGGTCAGTTAACAGTTAAATCCAGATGAGGTAATGACAGTATCCACGCTGTGTGAAATATTACACATAGTTTTGGATAGGTGTGAATGCATGTCATTGAGTTTGTCTGAGCAGGAATTTTTTTTTACTGATAACGTGGAGCTTCTGTCGGTTTTAGATTGTCTATTCATTTAAATTGTATTTAATTCCTCTGTGTGCCCCAACATTTCTTGCCTGTAATTGGAGCACCTCATGAGAACGTTTCATAACAAAAATGTTTTTATATTTCGCACACTGGCAGATCATGAGGTGTGTACAGCCACTTTTCCTGGAGCCAGAGTCATTGGCAAACTATGGAGCCCAGGGCCAAAAATAGGAAAGATCTTCTCCTCAAACTTGTGTGTTAAAGTGACCAGGTGCTTTGCCGTTACCCCATCCCAAAACGACACCTCTCCTATATCTATATTTAGCTTGATGCGGATCCTTTCAGGACGCTGCTGCACCTTCAGCTCTGTACGTTCAGGTGTTAAGGCGGAGTACACCCCTTTGCTCAGTCCTATGGACCACACACCACGGTTGGTAGAAACCGTGAACTTCTTTTTACGGGCCACTGACTCTTTGCACACTCCCACAATCCACTTGGGGTTGTCACCAACAATCACGTCCCATCTGTGTTTCCCAGAGGTGTAACCTTCATTGCCCAGGACAAAGACGCACGGATCAAAGCGCTCCGGGTTGTCAGGGGTGGTCAGCCGCTCGGAGCTTTCCTGCACACTGGTCAGGTCAGCATTCAACGACAGCCATGGAGAGGCTGTGTCCGGGTTCAACACCACTGGACCTGCATATAGGAAGAGACAAGACGTATGTTTTATCACTAGTATTTGTTGAATATACTGATAAAGTCACATACTTAGTTTATATTTTTTGTGCTAATATTTAAGTCAGTGTTTTCCCACAATAATGTTTTAAGTACACCAAAACAATTTTAATGGGCTCTTTAGAAATAGTTCTTTTGTGTCCAATCAATATTAAAATCAATGAACAAACACACACAAATTGGTCCAACGTCGATATAGACTCCCAGTCCCTAAAACCACAGGCCATTCCCCACTCCCACAGTGTAATTTACTCACTATATTTGACATGGGCCTGCATATTCTTCCAGATTTTGAAGCTCAACGAACCAACATGTTCGCCCATATTCAAAAGAGAGCCGTCAGGGAGGTGAGGGTCTTCACGACTCCACTGGGCTCTGGAGAAAAAGATGTCAAGTTAACAAGAGATATGTGAAAAATCGACAAAATACAGCAGAAACCTGGATAAAGCAGGTCTTCATCAGAGATGCAGTGAATATTTACAGCTTTTACAGCACATACTGTGTGTGATTGTATGTATGATGTGAGTTTTGCAGTTACTTACTGTCTTTTTAAATTCTGGAAATTCTAAAACATAACAGAGATTCATTGAAATTAGTTGAATGCATTTTTTTTAAGTCTTGAAAACATGTAAATATCAGAGACAAAACAAGATACAAGTCTTTTAACAGTGTGGGGGGGGACGAGCTGCCTTCTCTCACCCGCAGAAAGGGTAGATCCTCATTGCCCATCTCTTTCTTCAGAGTGTCAATGAGCTTGTTCAGATCGACAATATCCTTGTTTGTGTTGTCAATCAGCTCCTGTACGGCAGCAATCTTCTCCTCCTCCTCAGCAGCCAGGGCTTTTAGACGCAGAGCTTCCTCCGTGAAAAGCACATTGCGCAGCCTCTCAAACTCCACCTTGATCTGCTTCTCGGCCAGCCCAGCTTGATACTAAACAAGACAAGGGAGTTTACATATAGTTTATGCATGTACGAAATAAGATGTCTTCAGTCTAGTGTATTGTATGCCTTGTACTGTCTGTGTGGAAGGCCCTGTTGTTCAATGAACACCGTGAGACGTGACAGTAACTTTACCTTGATGTATTCCACTGAGTTGGAGAGTTGACGTCTCATTTTCTTGTGAGACTCCACTTTCTTCTCAAAAATGTGGACTTTGAAACCCAGTTCCCTCTGCAGGGTGGAAAAGAACATGAGGTAACTGAAAGCAAACACAATTTGTTTTAGGCTAATGACTGGGATCTGTGACCATATAGGTTCTCCTAAGTTATTATGAATTGCAAAAGTGAGCTTGACAGATAAGATGAATGGCAGTATTGATAGCAGTGGGTGTAATCGGTGCATTTTGGACAGAGGATTAGTGGTCTCATGTTAGGCAAGCGGAGAGGTGGTAGTGACTGTGGGAGGAAATTATGAAAAGACGTGGACCTGCAGTAAATATCTGACTCACAGTTGAATAGTTCAGTCTTTGTTTTCGAAAATAAAGTTGTTCTTTTCCTTCCTGCCCTAAAATTGGAAGGAATTCCAGTTTGTTTTCTACTGAAATGAATATCTAGCTCCCCGCCCGGTTCATAACCGGTCAGAGCACCTCACCTTACACATTGGTGCTCCCTCTCTCAAAGAAAACAGCCGGTGTGTGTTGTGCAGAGTGACACAGTCCACGCACACGGGCTCCTCGTCCTTCTCACAGTAGAGCTCCAGCGGCTTCAGGTGCAGGTTGCAGGTGTCCTCGCCGGTCGGCTTGTGGTTCGGCCGGCTGTGGGCCTGTTTGAGGAAGGTCTCGCAGGCGCTGCTGAGCGCACGGTTGGAGATGTCCTGTCCTTCCTCGTACACCTCCCTGCACAAGGGACACTTCTTGTTGAATGTCGAACTCGTCCGCAGGCACTCCCGGCAGAAGCTGTGGGTACAACGCAGCAGCACGGGGTCCTTGAAGATGCCCTGGCACACCGGGCAGGTCAGGTCCTGCTGGAGAGGGAAAGGCTCTTCCGACGTGTCTTCGTCCATGCTGTCAGCCATTTGCTCACGGGCCGTCACCGGTTTACTTCCGTTATTGACAAAACCCCCAAAAGACAAAATACGAACTCACTTGGCTCCGTGGGATGTGTCAAGGTTTCGCCAGTTTGCTTACGCTCTCAAAAAAAACAAAACAATATATATATATATATAGTATCGAGGACAGGCTTAGAAATCAACACCACGACGATCCCCTCGCCGAGTAAGTTTGTTTCTGTGCCTCAGACTCAGATTCTTTTCCGTGTTCCAGTACGAGGAAGCAAAACTGGTTAGGGTTTGCAACACTGCCTCCCAGTGGATCTGGAGGTTGTAACAGAAATGACATCATCATGTGGAGGTGTGCACACCTGTCAAACACTGTTATTATATGTAATTAACATAATTATACGCCCCCCTCCCTTGCATATAGACACACTTTTACTCCTCTAAACATTAACATTACACAATTTTCCATATAAGGTGACAACACTCAAACACACCGTGGCACATACATTTATTTTTATTTATTTAACATTGACATCACAGGTTGTGTCTTTTTATTTGTTGTGCTCTTTACTTGAACAAACTCAGATATTTTATTGAACTCAGTTTTTAATGAACCCATATACTTTATATATTTTATATTTTGGGTAGATTTAAAAGAAAAAATCTTATGTCAGATGTTTTGTCAGTTTGTATACCCTGGTCCTGGAGAAACAATAAATAAGCATGACCCTGAACTTAGCAGTTATTTCTTTGTCTGCACAGGAAAGACTGTGCCAGCTTGTAGTCCTGCTGGTCTCAGATAACTCAACAGTTGCTGTATCATGAGCGAGTCAGGACAACTCTCTGTCTTCCTCTCTCAGCACAGCAGGGTGAATGAGGGCACGCAGCGTACTCTCTAGAAGGGCTTCCTGAAGATTCACTAGGTCAGGTTGA
>JAVQJD010008276.1:0-67713 GCA_036023655.1 Nannoperca australis | reverse complement strand
CCCCCCCCCCATTCTCATCCTCCGCTGATCCCCAGACACTCACTCACACACACACACACCCAAACACACATGCCTCGGCTGCACACTTTCGCTGCCCGCTCAGATGGCCAAATTAATGCAATGCTAATGACCCCTGCTTTATTGTCTGAAGCTCTTGTTCCAACTTCTCTCTGAAAGGGCTGACACACTTTCTAGTAATGTTTATTCACTCCAGGCAGACTATTGTTAATCTGTTTAAGGAGATAACAATATCTCCCCTTTATCCCTGCCTTATGTCTAGTTTGCATTAATTCCGAATAAGGCGGCAAACTTCACGTATTCTCGTATCCCCGACTGTTTGTGTGCCTTTCGGTGGTCTCTCAGGTCATATCTTCACTATGCTAAGTCAGGATGCTCCTTGAGCCCAGAGGGCCGCTACTCTGCAGCTACTGGAGCTCTTCTGACAAGGCATTTCAGGCTCATTTGACCAATGTGCTAAAATCGGGACAAGATAGTGACCTACATTGTGCTGCCATTTTTACTTTCACCCTCAGCACAAACAGCACTAGGCGGGGAGATTTGCATAACTAAGGGATTATCATGACACACGTTGGCCGGAGTTATTGTGAGAGCACCAGTCAGTCATACTGCTGACCCAAAACAAGTGGCGGGCAGCTCTGCCGCGGGGGCTATGGGAAAAGCTTGGGTGTTGGAGGGAAAATGCCACTAATTTCACTCCGTGGGCCGCAGAAACATGCAGACTATTCTGCTAGAAGTGATCAACGCTCCTTCTGTAAGTGTCCGTCTGTGGCATTGTGAACTCTGCCAACCGCAGGATGGGACAAAGTGTCTCACAGAGAGAAAGAGTTGTTCTGTGTCACTTGTGGTAATGGTGATGACGTCATTTCTTAGAGGAACTGATCTGAACCTGACAGACTTTCACTCGGTGATTCATTTCACGAAGGACGCACTTCATTTATGTAGCAGAAATATCAGTTTCATTTATTCAACGATGGGAACATTAAAACGACCCCAACAAGATTCGAACATGTAGTCAGTAGAAGGTTATAGTAGACATTTAAAAAGAAGAATCTCAAAGACCTCTCTTTTGTATGACATTGAAAGACCCAACATCTTAAAGGTTACTTCTGGTTAATTAGGGTGAGGGTTGGCCATTACCTGATAAAGTAATTGCTGAGATCTGGGGGAAAAAAAGCAGCATTGCTACAATGAAGCAATCAAACTAGAGTTGAAATTATAATTTAATCAATTCAAAGTAGTTTTTCTCTCAAAAACAGCAACAATTCTCAGGTTCCAGCTTCTCAAATGTGACGATTTGATGCTTTTGTTAGTCATAAATGACTTTAAACCGAATATGTTTAGCTTTTGGACTGACAGTTGAATAAATCAAGCAAGTAGGACATTGTAAATGTTGACTATTTCCTGACATTTCATAGACAAAACAATTAATCGATTATTTAAGAAAATAGTCAATAGATGAATTGAAATATTTTGATTTTCATATGTTCCAGTCCTAGATCAGTCAATCGAACCAGATTATGTAAACCACTTAATTTGGAGGTGAAACCACAAGTGAGTGCCCCTGAAGTGTTGGTCACAATCCCTCGTTGCACAGAAATAGTGTGTGCATGTATCTACAATAAGTAGGTCAAAGTTGAACCAGTATGTTCTTCCGTGAGCTGTGATTGATGTTTTGAACCAACAGAGTGTTTGAGTGATAGTTTTACAGCTCGTCTGTTTTCTCGCTCCACATAGGTTTGCCTAACCTTGGGGTTTGTATACAACCTAAATGCTCGCCTGACTTGTGTATTTGGCCCCGTCTGACTTGCCATGCTCTCAGTGCAGTGTTATCATTATCGCCAGCAATTAGGACCAAAACTACAAAGCCTATGAAGATAACCGTAATTAACCTTTAATAAAGTGCTGCAAAAACATCTTTTTCATTGAGAGTGGCACGGGCGCAGTTAAATACTGCACCATCGTAGGTCACTCCAGCTGACTGACTGAATGATTGAGTGCGTTCTGGAGACACGTGCAGTTGCCCAGGGTGGAGGCGATCCAGCAGCCACGGTGAATAGAAGTGCTGTGCTGCTCAGCTGTGATGAAGCTAAATCTCGGGGGAATAGGTGGATTTATTAGTGTCACTGCGGCCTGGGTGTTTCTTCCCAGTGGGCCAGTCACACGCAGCAGCACAGCGCTCCGACATCGCCTGGACCTCCTTGTCACAAGCATGTTCATCATTTCATTTTGGGACTGATGAGCGCCTCATTAGAGGACCACGGAGGGAACGCTGTCCCCTCCCCGCTTCACGGCTGCCTGAACACTTGCCTTGGTTGTAATTTGGACAAATGTATGCAGGGGCGGATGAGTACATGCAAAGAAAGGACATACATGTTCATTACATCCACACACGCGTTTCACTTTCTCTCTCCCTCTTTGTGAGTGTGTGTGGGGGTGGGGGGTGCATGGTTGCAAGCTGGTGGGTGCAATTAGAGTTTCACACTCAGTTAGGCAGCAGCTCTAATGGGGATTGACACGTTCCTGCGAATCCCCTCCACACAGCTGCAACTGTTGATGTTTACACACCAAACCTGTATTATATTATCAGGAGTGGATGGTGACAGATGACTAAGACAAATGGATATAATGTGATTTATGTGTTGCTCATAGCAAGACTCTGGTTTAGTAATTAGATACAAAGATGTGCAGTTAGTTACTTTGATACTTTCTGTTTTATCTCCTACAACAATACAGCTTCAGTGATTATGTTGTTATAGTTTAAATGATTATTGGGTGAACCGATAGCTGATCAAGAGGAAATTACATAGTTGATTACCTACCAAAGTAATTTATTCAGCAAAAATGCCAAATATTCTCTGGTTCCAGCGTCTCAAATGTGAGGATTTGCTGCTGTTTCCCATTTTATATATTGTTGTAAATTGACTGTTGTTTGAACAAAACAAGCAATTTGAAGACGTCGCTTTGGGTTCTTGGAGCTTGTGATGAGTGTTTTAACAGTTTTTACAGATTTGATTTGATTCCTCAAAAAATAATTGACAAATCATCTGGATTAAAATAATCATTAGTGACAGCTCTATGTTAAAATGATTTGGCAACTTAAGGTGCATTATACCCCAAGTAAAGTCGAACCCTATATGTTGATTAATCAATAAGCGTTAGAAAATGCAACAAATAACAATGAGTTATTTCTTATAAGGAAAAATGACAAAACGTCTCTGGCTCTAGCTTCTGAAATGTTAATATTTGCTCTTTTTAGTCTTCTATGATAGACACTAAATATCTTTGGACTGTTGGTCAGACAAAACAAATTAGGGTGCTGTTACATTAGGTTGTATTTTTTGGGCAGCAGGTATTGTGGACAGATGACGGATGAGTAGCGGTCAGTGCGTACATCCCTGGACGGCCCACTGTGACGGAATCATTACACCAGAGCTTTACACCATGACAGTCATCAAGCCCAATCACTCAAGGTCGCCCAGGGAACACCATTATCACCCATGTCAGCTTATTACACCCCTTTAGTGAGAACAAAGCATTTAGAGATGCTCTTTTCTGTCCAAACCAACTGCCAGGGAGTGACAGCAATAAAGCCCCCCTTTTGAAGTGCGAGGTTGGGATAATGGAACATAATGTTGTGGGTTTTATGTTCCCTCTCCACCCCCAGTAGAGCACCTGACAGTTTAACTAGCTCCATGCACCTCTAGAGCTTGACTCTCAGTCAACCTTGATTTTAGGGACTTGATATAAACAAATGAAGATGAGACTTGAGATGTGCGCCCAGTATATCGCCTGAATTCTCATTTCGGCGGTCTTGCCACCCAGCAGAAGAAGTGGAGGGAGGGGAAAGGAGAAGTGGGAGTGTTTTGAAGCTTTCAGGGTTGCAAGAGGGAGGAGGGGGTGGATCATGTCCCTCAGTCGACGCTGAGAAGGGGCAGGGGGAACAAAGGGGGTCTGTTTTCCCTGTCTGTACTGGCGGGACGGCTGTTCTCGCCTTTCTTGCAGTACAGGGGGGTGATGCAGGGTTATGCCAGAGGAGATCCACAATAGAAACCCGGGTGTTTGAACACACAGTTGTTCTGAGCTGAAGTAGACTGGAGAGGCAGTTATTGCTACCGACAGCCTCGGGCCTGTTGAGGCTCTGGCCAACTTTGGATGGGCAGCAGATGTTGGAGAGGTAGTTTGTGGCCCAGTGGCACCACATAACAAGGACCACTGCTTCCCTTTCCTGTCCTGAAAACAACAGGAGGCGGGCATTGCTCCACCGGCAGGGTGTAGGCTTGCCAGAATAACAGAGAATTCATGAAGAGTGTGCACTTGAATGTTTTCTAGTCTGTTCTCAAACCTCCATCTCCAGCTATTTGCATAGAGCTTAAGAAAAACTCGTCCGCACATCCCACTCTCTGTTGGCACAGCAATGCAGCCCACTTGTGTCGTCTAATAGCTCAACAAATACAACGCCACAGCTCTTATTCTGCTTGTAACAGTGGAGATTTAAAGAGTGGGCCCTGCCAAGAAATCCACCGCAAGCCTTTACTTTCTTACCAGCCTGTTGTTGAACGTTACATCCTGTAAACTTGTAGAAGTGGGGGGTCTGCAGAGATAAGCGAAGCAAAGGCGTAGATTATCCTTATCGTCACAGCACATGATGCAACAGTGATTGAATCAACAGGAAAGAAGGGGACACTTAGCTGTCAGATCATGAATAAAGTTGACATGGAAATACAAAGTGGCTTTGCCATGGTTGAGGAGGCTCGCTGACCTCGAGGTCTTATTTAGGCCAGGCCTTCTGATGCCCTTACCCTCTGCTCCACCCTCTACCCCCTCCCACATCCTTGCCGAGGGTAAGACACCGTGTTAGCAGCTCAGCAGCCACCACTGAAGGGCCCTTAATCCAAGTGGGATGACAGCTTGGCTCTAGATGCTGTTTCTGTGGCGCTGAGACCAATGGGCTTTTCTTTCCCTCTTTTTTTATCCCTTAAACCCCCCAAACACAGCCACAGGAATCCTGGGAAAAAAAATTCTCCCGGCAGAGACAAAGGAATGGGATGGTAAACAAATCCAAGTGTAGATCTGAGATTCCTCCATTCAGCAGAAGATAAATGTGCATGTCTTCGAGATATCAAAAGCACAAAATACTATGCGACTTTGGCTGCTTTGTTTTTTGTTTTTTTGTTGTCCCGGTGCCACGTGTTGTGTAAAAAACATAATCTATACCCAGATAATCTTTGTCCGGGCTTGTGATGAATGATTAGGGAAGATTGAGGTCAGAAAACCATTAGAATCATAAAATTTGGTGCCGCTGTCAATCCAAATCCCTTTTCCTTCTTTTACCAATCAGCTGAGCCATCCAGAGATCACATGTGGAGAGGTCAGAGTAGGCCAATAGTTACCATTGATACAACAATGAGCATCAAACGTGTAAACCAGTAGACCCTGACAGACAGCTAAGGCAAATTCTTTGTGTAGTTAACATTGGGAACAATCAGTTAATAATTTCAAGTCAAGTGAAAATGTCAAATGTTGATTCCAGCTGCTCAAACGTGAGGATTTTCTGCTTTTCTTGGTTTTATATAATGGAAATTTTAATTAATCAGATTTTATTAAAATGTTCTGATGTTTTATAGACTAAACTATTTGGTAAAATAATCAACAGATGAATCTAGGAGAGATAGTTTCCCATATTGTTGATCTAAATTAGTGCCACGAAAAGATCTTAATCAAATGGACCTAGAGTAAAAATAACTAACTGATATGTATTCATACTGTATGTGTGCCATGTTGAATTTGCATTATTTTCCCTGTAGTTACACATCACAGATCACCAAACAGATTTGAGCATTTATTTTCAATCACCATGGGAAATAAATTGGCTGTGAATTTGATTTATTAGCAAAAATCCAAGGACATCCAACATGGAGTTGTCTGTGCTCAGACCCTGTGCCAGAGCAATTTAGGATCAAATACAAGTAATGGAATAGCAATCAGTATAATCTCCTTGTGGTCAGTGCTGGTTTCTCAGAGATGGGCGTCTTTGGAAGCTGGAAGAATGTAATTGTCACTAAGATAATTCCTTGCTGTGGGCTAGCTGGGCCCGGCTGTGAGAAGGGAAGGATGGACAAATGGCAACTTCATTTATCAGGAGCTCCTCTGAGGCTGGCCGGCCTGATAACCCAATCAAAAGTCTAGTGAGGCTGAGAGCTGTCTGGGCCAACACTGGGCTTTTTCAGCTCCGTGTTTGACTCTGTGTCTATGTGGAAATATCAATGAGTCCTTGTCAGTGTGCCATGGTTTACAGCCAAAGCCCTATGGTGTTAAGAGGCTGATGCAAAGTTTCTCAAACAAAACAATGACACTAACAATCTTTTACGTTTGTGAACCAGAAATAGTCTTTTTCATATTTTATCACACAATTACACCATTGTATATTTGGAACTTAGTGATGAATAGCATTCCTTATATTGGTTTTAGTTGGTTTTGTTCTGGCAGAGGTTGAAAAGGCCCTGGTCTGGAGCAGACCTAATGCTTGGGTTTTCAAGGTTGGCTGGTTTTGGGCCTCTGAGGGCTCAAGGCACAATGACTGCATCTCTGTATGACCGGAGCCATGGTGGACATGTTACTCAAAGGGGTTACTGCGTGACAGAGAGCACGCCTCCACAGATCCTGTGAGAGAAGAATAGCACACTTTCACTCATTGGTCATTTGTGATGTGTCACTGAGGTGGAATTCATATAGGTCCTGGTTTTGAAGTGAGTATCTTGATTGTAGTTGACATTTTGGAATAAGCAGAAGGCCCGGTTCAGAGTCAAAGGGCAGGCTTTAGATGTTCACTACAGTTTTCATGAAATGTGATGTGTGTGGAATAATAGATTAAATTGTAAAGGGGCTACAGTGTGCTGCTGTACATACTCCTACGTTATAGCTAAACCTCAGTGTGCATCTGAAGCTTTTACACAATTGTTAAACTGCTATCTCAGTAAAAATGTATTGGATGGTTGGATGGTAATGATTAAAATTGTAATTTCATATCCAAAACCAGCCTTTGAGATCATGATATGCACGGTGCTTATGGAATTATTAAAACCTGTTTTATAATCTCAGCTTGTAGCCATGTGATTTAAATAAAGGAGCAGTCGCTGCCCTGAGAGCAGATTATGCACTGATCTCTACCACTGTCTGTCTCTGTCTCTATCTGTTCCTCTGATGATTTCAGTTCCTTTCTGATCCTCTTCTTTCTTTACCTCACTCACAGTATATTTCATATCTACATTTGCTAACCCTCGCACCAGCTATGTGTAAATCCATCACAAGTGTTTAAAGTGTGTAAAGTCTTCCTCAAATTCTCGGTAACTACTTTGCCAGCTACTTTCATACTGGTGAAAACAAAAACACCATTAAAACCTAAGAAATGCTTTAGCCTTTATAATGTTTACATAATGTCAACATAAAGTCAATGTAGCGTGACAAGTTGTAACATATCATGCAAAGAATTGCAGTTTTGGGGGCACAAACGATAAATTAAACTTAACTGTCAATCCTGCCAATAATACAATATAAGTAGGACATTGTTTGCCTGGTATTCACACTCTTCAGACTGAGTGGGGAATCTAATTATGCTAACCTAGCTGACATCATTGTCATTCTGTTTTTTCTGTGAAATGTCATTTAAAACCTTCCTAGCTTACATCATATTTAAACAGTATTTTGAGTGCCAGGTCAGATGTGTCAACCACATCCCTCACATATTTGACTTTTTAAATTAGTAATGTATTAGCAAGCTAACGCTTTGTCAGTTGGTTCAGTTTGCTAACAGTTACACCTGGCAGTTGTAAATATTTAGTAACGACGAGTCTCTGCGAACAAGAACAAGTTTGTGTGCTGCAACCTGTTTCGATTTAGTGATTAGAGCTCCCTTTGAGAAAGGGACTTTTAACCACATGACATGTAAAATTTGAGTGACAAAACACTGTCTGATTTCACATGTTGTTACCTCAAAATTACATACAATCATCGGGGTCTACGTTAGGTTATAATTCTGGGAACTTACATGTTTACACAGTCTTTTTCAGAACTAGTAGTATTTATTATATCCATGCATATTTTATGAATTTATAGATTTTTTCTGTTTCCAGTATTGCCTTTAAACGTAGGCATTGTTCCACTGATATAGTACCTAATCAAACCAGAATAGGGGAACTACATGGAGGTCGGACTGATTGGATTCTCCACAGTGAAAAAAATCTAATTAAGCCTTAGGCGTCCCAAGTCAAACTCCCCAGGATTACCCTGGCCCTGCACCCAAAACCCAACCCTGGGAGAAAGTGATAACTAGACTCCCATAATCTGAAGCGGGGGGGGGGGTTGATGATGAAATCCTTGCAAACCGAATCTACCAATTCAACTGCAGGGGTGGCTGACGTCACCACTGGTTAAATAGTAAGTCAGTCACATCATCCTGGAAGCAGTGAAACATATCAGGTAAATTAAGTTCAAATCAAACATCATAGTGTGAGATTTACCAAAGTGGAGTCTGTGGTTATGTTCAACGCCACAGCAGGAAACACCAGTGCATATAGCTACAGTAATGTCAGTGTGTTTTGGGGAGATAATGATAGAAAAACTGATTTCATGCAGACTTTCATCCGTATTGCTCACAATCCCCCGCACTTTGAAGTCAAATTAGAAGTGTGTCTGTATGGGTGGAAACGACAGACAGATTAGAAAACAGAAAACATGCTTTGAAAAAGCATTTAACCCCCCCACCCCCATCCGCCTTCCTCCTCAAATCTGCCTTTTGAGACAAAATAAAACCCTGCGAAGTATATATTCTTTTGTCCCAACTTTAGGATGTGGGTTGAATGTATGCTCTGAATTTTAGGGTTTGCTTTTCACTCAATCTTTTGTTTTAGAATCCATTAAATGAAAGTACATGTTTACTGTGGTCGTTACTCTTTAACAGTCCTTGAAAGTGTCAATTTGTGAGGAGAATATCTCTCAACAGGAGACCACTATTGATCAGGTGCTTGCTTAAAGGAAGTAGGGAGGAAGAGGTGAGGAGGGTGAGGGGTCAAGACGGGGTGAGAGACAGGGACCAGGACATGCTCTCCCTCTCACCAGGATGCAGCCAAGTCTGAAATAGGGCACTTTTCTTTTGATCCGGGAAACAATGCACCTGCTGGAGGCCTGAGGATATGTCCTCTCCATGGTGTCATTGTGTGACCTGTAGGTTCTAGTAGCATCATTATATGGTGGCTTCACTAGGACAATAGCTTATTTTCTATAACACCACAAAAGTTAAAAAAGGTGTTATCTCTTCTTGCCTTCTAACCTGATTTGGTTGTGAGTTGTTTTTCCCAGTCTAGCATCAAAACGCAGCCAGAGTGAGAGCTGAATATGCTTATTTGGCCTCAAAACAAAAGCCCCCAAATTTATTTCACTTGCTCTGTTTATCTGAGCTGTGATTCAGCGGAAATGGGACTTTGGATATGAATTTCGAGTGCAAGCAGAGAGTTGGCAGCAGTGGCAAGGATGCATCCTTGACAGCCCTGTTGAATTAATTCCTTCCAAATGGCTGGTTAAAGAATGAAAAGAAGAGTCTTGAATAAAGCCTATTAATGATCTATTGCACCGCTATGACGGAGGATCATTTTTATCCACAATGTTTTGTGAAACCATCCTTTTTTATCCTTTTGACTCATATTGTGTGGAACTGAAGCATAATGCAGTAGGTGGCCACAGAGAAACCACCCGGGACAGCACGTCATATCCCTTCAGTTTGATTGACATAGCACTTCTTTTTTCACATCAGACATGGTAAAAGGGTATAAAAGTGGCTCTTTTACATAACATTGGACAACTGCATGCCTAACCTCCTTCATTCACCACTGGGCCTCTGTGAATTCAAACTGGAGCAACCTCAACATATCTTTGTTTTGTAATGCTAAAATTAGCAGAATGTGAGGCATGTGCTTGATGTGGTACTAGGGCAGGGAAATAGTGTTTGAGAGTTAATTTTCCATTTAACAATGGCTATTTGTCAGTATTGGCTTCTTAAACTAATATGTGTTGGTTTTGGTTTGACATTTAACATAGAGAATATGAACGAGCCATATGGATGGTATTGTATAATTTCTTGTGTACATTTCTTACTTTGCATTTCGCTTGCCTTACTCCATATAGCTTTTTATCCTCTTTAGCTGCTTAATGTTTCATCTGCTTTCGCCTGTTGTGATTTTAAATTGTTAAGTTGCTTGCTTTATTTCTAATTTAACATTTGGCTAAGGGACAACAGTTACATTGATGTTAAACCCCAAATTATGGATGTCTCCATATGGGAAACTTAATTTTGTGTGTGTAAGGCTTTATACCACCTTTGCCTTGGCTCTTATGGTATTACTGATCTGATCAGATGATTGTAAGACTTAAAAGTGGATCGCTATGATTAGCCTAACCATTCTGACGATAGATCTGGAAGGTTTAGGATTAAATTTAACTCAAGATAACATCTCATTAATCCCCACGAGCTAATTTAAACAGCTTTTGTAATAGTCCCATGCAGTTTCTCCTCTTAACCTCATCTCCTACCCAAAACTAAGCTTTCTTGGAGAAACACAGATGCAGCAAAACAGCCACAGAATAGTGCATTGTGCCAGATGATTTATGATAGTGTTGGTATAAATGAACACTTTTGTGACACGGAGATGTTTTCCCACATAGACTCACACAGTCACAGCTCTCAGCTGTGCCGAGTGCAGCTTTAAATGTTTAATCGAGAGTCAAGGGATGAGGGGCATCTTCTGTCTCTCGGTTTCTGTCTGCATAGTGTCTCATTCCCACCTGGCCAAGCTCCAGTGCTCACTGCAGCATTCTGACCCACTATGCTGCTGCATTGAGACCGGATACAAAGCCTCATTGGAGACTTTTTAGCTCCTATGAAGTTATGCGGTATATTGACTTTGTGCAGCACAGGCTTCTGTTCTCAAACTTGGCAAGACTATAAAGTTCCTCTGTCATTTGACTCTTGTGCACCTATATTTTATTTTCTGGCCTGGCCTTCTTCTTCACAACCTCAGTGTCAGAATAGTATGCAGGTCGTCTGACCACCACCCACCAGCCTGTGTCACGGTCAAACCCTCAGCATTGGGGAATAGCCCTGGCTGTCCTTCAATGGCTCTTTCACTGCCGCTCTGTGACAATGCATTTTTTCCATGCCATAAAGCAGATGCTGTATTATAGCAGCACAATACCGGGCCTTACTGAAACTGTTTACCATGTGAAAGGCACACCGGGATCAGGATGCCTGCCTCTGTGTGGTGCTTTTTGACTTGCCACTCTATAATCAGTACACACTGGAAGGAAACGGAGCAGGCAGCTTTAACTGGCATTGTAATCACTGCATAGAGAGAGGAAATGCACTATAAAGTGCTGATCCAGTCTATTCTTCCAAGGCCGGGACTTTTCATACTTACTAGAATACAGAGATTACTGTGACATCAAATGAGCTTGTCAGCAGTTATGCCCCCACAACAGATGAAGTCCACCTTTTAAAATAAAAGGTCTTCTAAATGATTTAATGCTACAGAATTTTTTTTTGTGGATTTCTCATGCCAGAAATCTCCCACTTTAGTTTTGCTGCAGCTTGATACAGCCGTAGCAGGTGTGCTCTGGAGGAGGACACTGATCGTTTCAGACCTCTTTCTCTAAGAGTCAACAAATCAAGAACTAAGAAGTGAAGTGAAAACAGCTTGAGTATCGAGGCTTAACAGGCGAAACAGAAAAGCCCTGCAGTTAAATGATTAGCTTCCTTTGTGTGACTAGGATTCTTCTTCTCTTATCTTGCTGTTTGTTGTTGGTAAGTTTAAGGGGCTCCCCTTGTTCCAAGTTGTCTGCTCTCAGGGCTTGTGATGTAGCCCCCCCATGCACCGCACCCCTTATAAAAAACAACTAAAGCACTGTTGAACCGGCACTGCTGTTGGACTTACTGGTAGTCTGTCAGCAAGGCTCTTAGACACTAATTGAACACTCAAGCAAAGAGAGACCTTGAAAGGGCAGAGGTACCCGACCAGACAGGCGGGTTGGTCAGTCAGTCTTCACAGTCAGACTCTACCCCAGACTTGATTTCAGGCCCTAGAAGGACCTGCTGGAGACAGGCAGCACTCAGACCTCCAGATCCATTTGGCCCCCAGCAACACTCAGAGGGCTTATCCTCCCTGACAAGAGCTGTCCAAGGTCTCCAGTCCTCAACTGGTCATCATTCACAACAAGGACACAAATCTATCATGTCAAGAGCCTGGAGAAATAAAAGCAGCACCGCACACACATAAAAGCCCAGATGGGGACGTGTTTAAGTACATTAACCCAACTCTAGTTCCACTTCAGAAGAAGGATGTCACTATGGGAAATAAGGAAGTAACTGTGGGTGTATAAACCAATTTTATAATTTAATTTGTGCCTATGTAGTGGGTTGATGGCACAGCAGTTGGGTGAATGTGCAGCTGAACTCACTGAGAAAACTGCTGCTGGCTCCAGTTAAAACTATAAACATGTATAGCACTTGGTTGGTTGGTTGGTCCATCACTTTGTTCCAGACTGAAATATCAACATATAACAATTATTGGACAGACTGCCATAAATGTTTGCACAGACATTCATGGTCCCCAGAGAATGAAGACTTCTGACTTTGGTGATCCTCTGACGTTTGATCTGGATCTATCCTGAGGTTAACATTTGTGGTTTTGAGTGAATTGTTCCGACAACTATTGGATACATTCCCATGACACATTTGTGTTCCCCACAGGAATAATTGTAATACCTTTAGTAATAGCTCCACATTTACTTTAGTCCATCACCAAGTCAAAATTCTGTCTTTTACTTTGTTTTTATCCAAATACCTGCAAAACTATTGACATTCTCATCAGACTCAGCTGTAGGCTAATCTGTATTTTTGCTAATTAGCAAGGTATGCAGTGTTTAAATCCGTTTTTAGAGCAGAAAGAGGCCAATTTGTGTCAAGCACTCTATTGCAATACATCCCATTCCATTGTATATGCTACACAGCATCTTTGAGAACAGTTTCCTGCATACCAATTTGCTATTTTCTCTCCTATGTGTCCATAAAAGACATCTGGTGTGGATAAGTAAGATGGAAAACACTTTTAAGCACATTGTCAGTACATCCAGCTCAGAATGAATCCCCTCCAGCCAGTTTTTGAATTAAATAAAAGTGATCTATTCACCCAAAAAACCATTCCATAATTTTTGTTTTTATGCCACTGTCTACGATGTCATCTAAGTCATTTCAGCAGCTAACATCTGTCCCATTTTGTTATATCATTTCCCTGAAGAGTACAAGGTGTCTTGTCACAACTGCAGTAATGTTAGTTTTGCTTATCAAGAATGAGGCAGAAAGAACACAGACCACAGAGACTAACACACATACAGTGGAAGATGGCGTGAAATCCCTCTAGGATGTGAATAACTCAGCATGTAGCACATATACCAGAGAAATCATATCACTGAGAAAACCTAGGCCCGAATGCCTGTAAATTACAAGCCAGTTTCTCTGACATCGTGCATTCAGGCAGAGCTTGTCTGTCAGCTTCGTTTTGTCACTAATTTATTCATTTAAGCAGTGGCAGCCACATTCAAAGACAATGACACATAAGCTCTGTCTTGAATTAACCTCAATAATTATGCAGATTTGGGGGAAGAAAAAGACCAATTGTTACACACTCCTCAAAATTACCGCCCCCTCCTGTGCCTGACATCCAAGTGAATAAATGGCTAGACTCAAGAAAATATTCAAACTTCCCTCTTCCGGAGCCATTTGGAACGACGGTGCACTACATTATTTGTGTAAGAATATTTAGATTGTATCCTCCAAGGCTAACCGTTCTTGTTGATGTTTGCATTACGGATAATTTTCACATAGTCCTCACATAGCCTAATGGAAGCATGTGTCCATGTTGAGTGCATTATCCCATGCCAGCGGTGCAGGGGATCAATTTTTTCAAAACATTTTAAAGGAATCCACTTTAAGTGTTTCCAATAAAGACCTGGTTCAAAGTGCTAATGGGTCGTTTGATCAATACATGAACTTTTCCACTGTAAATACCAAAGTTGGTTGAACACATTTAATGGAATCCATTAAGCGTTCACTTGAATCCAGGGTTCATTTGAGCTGCAATAGGACGTTTATGAATGTGGTGTATCGTATGACCACCATCGAATCTCATTCCATTAAAACACAATTCCTTATAGTCCTATGGTTAATTTTATTTCGGTGTCACGCCAAAGATTAGTAACTTATATACAAAACTAAAAGAAAAACATAAATTGCAACATCTTAAATACATTTACCTAATTTCAGGTACCATGTGTTTATGTTTCAAAATGTCAAATCAATTGTGCACCAAATAGCAGAAGAAAACAGAGAATTGCCACAAAAAGATCTTGCTTGTTAGATAACTTATATACAACATAAATCTCTGTACCATATTTATTGTTTAACATCCTAAATGTACACAGTTGTGGTTCACTCCATATGTCATTGGCCCACTGTTATTTACTCTCAGCAAACACAGTTTGTCTTAAAATACAACAGTTGACCTATTCTTTATTAAAAATACCTCACTGAACCCACAGTTGTTAACCAAAGTGCTCCCTTCTTTTGACCATCGTCCACTGATTTGTTTACCCTGAATAAATATCCTTCTAGCCAGCCTGCTTTCTTCCATATCACATAGTCCAATCAATAACTGAGCTAGCTTTCTGCAAACGTTGCATAGTTCCCATACCGTATACGCTGCTGTATCCTGCTGATATTTACTATATGCTACTGCTAAATCTTTTTGTTGTTGTTCAATTGGTTGATCAACTGAAAGTTAATCCCCAATGATTTTGGTAATGGATTAGTCATTGATCTAGCAAAAATGGAAAATATTTGCTGCTTTCAGATGCTTCAATGTCAGAATATGCTGCTTTTCTCTGTTTTATACTAATATAAATTGAATATTATCCGAACAGAAAAAAAGGAATTTTAAAACTTTGATTTGGCCAATAGAATCTTTAATTTGCATTTTCACAATTTGAATGACTGACAATTAAAATAATTGTATTCTTAGTATTCAAAGAAAAACATATCAAAAGTTTGTCTAAATGCAGGACAGATGCTTCAGTAATGACACCTGGCCACATCTAATCACACAGTTGACATATAATAAAGTATTGGCTGACTGTGGGCAAATGACAGACTAAAACAACAATTACAGAAGTCCATTTGCATGCTGTACTCAGCTGCTAAAAACAATGGCAGCTGAAGTTCTGCCAAATGTACTACACGGTGGGGAAGATGAAAGCCTCTCTCCAGCAGTGTGCCTGGTACTCAACCTGTCTCAGATGAAATGGATCTCAAGAATAGGAAGCCCAGGGATGTTGTGTTTTTTTTTTTTCAGGTGTTTCTAAGAATAGGACCGCTTGATTCCAAAAAAAGTCTCCTCGTTGTCTGTGTTTACACAGCTCATAATTGGTTTAATAACTAGGTAATCTGTGCTGTAATGATGCAGGAACGGTCACTGAGACATGTGCCTCTAACCACAGTTATTCCCTGCTTCTCTCAGTATCACTGCGTGTGACCACTGCCTCCTCAAAATGCTATTACTCAAAGACAACCTGTGTCGAGTGTGTGTTTTTGTGTGTTTGGGGATACGCGTGAGGCTGAATTATTGATGCCGTGTAAATCCAATCTGCCTCGTGGCAGGTGCGACATGTGTTGTTTACTGTGTGTGTGTGTGTGTGTGAGTGTGTGTGTTTTTGTACATGCGTGAGACAGTGTCAGAGAGGATGAAGGAGCAATGCTTTAATTAAAAGGCAGCACAGTCTGCAGTCCTGCCTACACCGATTCAGCTATAGGCATACAGGCTAAAGGCTATGTAATTTACATACACACATGACCACCAGAGTGAGTGTTCTCACTCCCATACACTGATGCTGCAGAGAGAACTGAGTATCTTTCCTCCTCACTCCTTCCTCCCTTCTCCTTCTCTCAGTCTCATTTGAGCAGTGCCGTTTGTTTTTCTTTTCCTCTCCGTCTCCCCCCTTCTCTCACCCTCTGTGTCTCTCACACACAAACTTCACAATGTGCCACACTCAAGCTGCAGCAGTCTGTTATTGTGCAGCATGCAGACAAGCTGCGAGGAGCCGACCAGTGATATCATCCCATTGTCGCTGTCCTGTCACCTGCACCAGAGAGCATGGAGTCCGGGATGAGAGGGGAGGGAAAGAGAGCTGGAAGGAGAAGGGGGTCTGAGAAAAGATGCAGAGGGCAAAGGAAGGGAGAGGAGTCTTCCGAGGGATGAAGGACTGTGTGGTCTTCCTCCACAGTCAGTCAGCCAGTTACAAACACCAGCCTCTACAAGGACACTCGTCTTTTGGGCAAATAACAGAGAAGGACAAGCAGTAATCATTTATGTTATCCTTGCATAGATTCTTAGATGGTGGCCCACATTATGTTGAATTTACATGATGAAACATCATATATAACTTGTGGCCCCTGAATGTTTTTTACCCAGCCTTTATTTGTTTGCCCCGGCCATTTGCCCGGCTGTTATTTGAGAATCTACAGTACACACACTAATGCACACTCGCACAGGGGATTCATGTTTCAGTGATGTACTCTCATGCCAAACAGACACAACCTCACACTAGCGGACATACAAACACAAACATTTGTGGATTCATGTTGCAGGAATGTACACGCTCTTTTCCATTCCCACAAACACTCACAGAAATATATATAGATATATAGTTCAGTCCACACCCACACACACACACTCACAGCAGCTAACTAGCCGACACGTCCACATCTTTACTGGCCTTCAATTCTGCTCCTCTCATTTGCTCCTGCCTTTAGCATACCTTCGTTCTCTCCTATATTTCACGTCTCTCTGTTTCCCTCCCAACCTTTTATCTCAGCACCTGCAGCAACACAATGTGTGTGTGTTAGGGTGTGTGTGTGTGTGTGTGTGTGTGCATGCATCAGTCTGCTGTAGACAGGCTGATTAAACCCCTTCAGCGCTGTCTCCTTCACTACTGGCTCAGCACACCTCAACATGATGACACGTCACTGACACTCCCGCCCTCTCCCAGCTTTCTGTGGCTTCTTTGACTTCTATCAAAGCTATTTGATAGAATACCTGTCAACTGTATACATATTAAAAGAGCGAGCAGAAGTTGTTGTTTTTACTCAGCCTTTGTGTTTTTTGGTTGTTGACTCATCAGAGCAGGATGAGGAGGCGAAAGATCAGATTGTCAGTTTTTGGACTCACAAAAAGCCCCTAATTCCGTCTCTGTGCTAAACATGAAGCATTTGCTGTGATGCAGGTGTGCCTGGCTTTTGCTTTGCCATACGTTTTATCTCAATAAAGGCATGTAGTTGTGTGTTTAAGGTGAAGCTTTTATTCAGCTTGTAGAAAGCAGTGTTTTCTTTGCTCATTCAGTACACTGCAGGTGAGCACACTGATTCAGTCCCAAGGACAAAGGCTGCATATTCAGAAACATAGATACAACATAGATATACATACATATTGGTCTACACGCGTATTGATGTATTTTCTTCTTTTATTTGTATTTGTAGTCTTGCTTAGATGCTTAGTTTCCAGGCTATTGTTGGTTGGTCCACCACTTTGGTTCAAATTGAAATACATAAACAACTATTAGACAGATTGTCATGAATTATGTCTGCTGAAAACCTGGTGAACATTGTACCTGCTGAAAATGATCATGCTATCATTGTGATTGTGAGCATGTTAGCATTTAGCTCACAACATCGCTGTGAAGAGCTGCTAGTATGGCTAAAGACTCTTAGCTTTGTTTTGCTCTGAATAACTGACAGCACTACCGTGTGACTTCTGTTAGACTGTGTTTGTGTGGATGCTACACGTGTATGTATGGTCTTGGGAGGCTCGGGGTGTGCTGAGGAGACAGGTGGTGTGAGAGCTGGACACACAGCGTGGGTGAGGATGAAGAAGAGGAGAAGAAGGAGGGAAGGAGAGGAATCTCATTCCCCTCCTGCTGCCACAAACGTGCACTTCAAAGACGGCTTCTGGAGACACCAGGCTCCCTCAGCTGTTGTTGTGGTACGCTAATGAAACTAATGAAAATGAATGCGTATCAGCAATGACAGTCGAGCAGCAAACTCGCGTTCTGCTTTTTCTGTAGCTGCTTGTAAAGTAACGGGTTAATGCTTTAGCACGGCGTTAAATTAAACTGCCGTCCATTCATCCGGCCATGGCTGGTGTCTAATGCATCAGCGGGGCAGGTTGTTTGTGCTTATGGCTGCAGTGTTGCCAACGGTAATGAACAGCCTGGATGATGCGCCCCGTGCAGCATCGATCGCACACTCTCACACAGACGGCGGATGGAAATTGGTCCTGGTGGGGAAGCAAAGGAGGTGCACACATGCCTGCGCCTTCTGTGGACACATATGGATGCAGGGATCAGCACACATGTACATACTGAGAGAGCGAGAGCATGTGTGTCTGTGTGCATGGGGTAGTGTGTGGTTTTTGACTCAGTGCTCACTGGAGTGAGGATGATCTTCTTACTGGTGACAGTATGGAGGGTATAGATGAGGAGACCTGCTCGGTGGGCCTTTCTCTCTCTTTGCTGCAGATCACTCTTGGATCTCTTCCACCTCCCCTCATGTCCTCAGCTGGCGCTCTCTGCAGTTGGAGACAAGCCCCATAGACACACTGTATCAGACCAGGCTGTAGCGCTTCCTCTGCTGCTTCATTAACACATGAATGGTTGCCATTTTGTCATATACTGTACAGCTATTGTTGGCAAGTCACTCAAAGTCACAGGCTAGTACATGGTGGGCTAACAATTGCCAAGGGAGGGATTCCTGCTTCAGTTGGTTACAAAACAGTAATGGTGGCACAAAAGTATGCTTTATTACAACTTGGGCCTTATGTCTGTAGCTTTGGTCGTTATTTTTTAATCACTGTACTAATTTCACTCATCAAGTTAATGAATGTTAAAAAATGGGAACACAACAAGAGTGCTGCAGTCAAGTCTGATGGTCAGATGATCAGACAGGTTGTAAACAAGCCAACAGTAGGCTATAGGCAGATTATTTAAATTACTTTATAGTTGAAACTCAAAATGAGCACAATGAAAATATCAGTAAAAATCCTCCAGGTTGTTCAGAGCAACACAAACAAGAAGGCCAAAGACAACACAAACAAATCTAAAGAGACTTCTGGGAAACAGCACAGTCAAACAATAACAATGCAGATAACAAGTACATTATTCTTCTTGACAAGTGCATTTGCTTTTTAGTTCTTCAGAGATACAAACATTATGATGTCCATCGAGAAGGATTACTGGTGTTGGAGAAACAACCAACCAATCGGAGTTTAAGATTGGGGACCTTATCTTCCTTCATAGCTAGCTAACTAGCAACCTAGCTATATGCCTGAAAATGAGCTGTAGGAAAAATGGAAACATGTTTGGATTCGATTGATGGAGCTATACAAGGTGTTGTGAGTGCAGAAATAAAAACTCTTAAATGGACATATCCACGATTGTAAGATTGTTTTCTCAGCAGCTCAAAGTTTGGGTTATAACTTTACCATTTGCATATTGTTTTTTGCTTATTAGTTTGGCCAACCTCTATGATCGTCTGACTGTTTTCGTTCAATTCAATTCAATTTTATTTATATAGGGCCATATCATAACAAAGTTATCTCAGGGCACTCTTTCGCATGGAGCAGGTCGAGACCAACATTCCCACAATGAGCAGCACTAGGCGACTATGGCAAGGAAAAACTCCCATTTAACAGGTAGAAACAGCAGCACCAGGCTCTAGGATCTGCCTCGACCGGGCGGTTAACTTAGTTAGTACAGTGTTAGGAGTGTTTTAGGAGTGATGGCCAAAACTACAAAAATAGGACCTTAATAAAAATAAAAACAGAAATATCCATTAATGATGTGCATCACAGAAACATAATTGATGCTGTAAACAGAGAAAAACGAGATTAGTGCTGCTCTGGCCTCTTTTAAGTTGGACTATTGTGTGTTTGGAATATTGTCAGTGAGGGTCCTTTGGTTAAAAAGAAATACGATATGCGACATTACAGGTCCTTAACCTCTGGGACGGTCTGCTGCCTGTGTGTGGTAAATCTCTCCTATTCTGTGCCTTATTTGTTTTTTTTTACTGCACTCTCCCTGCCTCTCTCTCTCTCCCTCTATACTTTTCTTTTTCTCTCCATCATCCTCTCTGTTGTCTGTGAGCATGTTAACACTCCGGCCCTGTCAGTGACTCTCATGGCACCATGGAAACCAGTCTCACCATTCTTCACCAGTTTGTCTTTGTGTGTTTGTAGCAGAGACTGCCTGTGTGTGTGTGTGTGTGTGTGTGTGTGTGTGTGTTTGTGTGTTGATGGGCGGGTTCGGGGTCTTGTTTAGTTTCAAAAAGCTGAGGAGAGGTCGCGGCCGTCCCTGTGGGCCTCTTGCTGTAATTCATGTAAATTCCCTTAAGACCCTGGCTGCTTTGTTTTCCTCGTTGTCCACCGAGCTGCGTCAGAGGCCTGTGTCATCCATGCAACGTTGTTTTTTTTCTGAAATGGAAATTCCTTCATCTAGCTCCTTTGATAGCTAACCAGATACCTTGAGTTATCACAATAGTCCTGCTATGTGATACCTCTGACACCAACTTAGGTTCAGCCAGAGTTAACAAGGCTAAAATTGATACAGACATGAACGAGGACAAGCAGAAGTGATTGCCAGAGCACAGTGCTGCTCTGTCAAATCGGGGTTATTGTCATGGTTCATTACTTGAAATAGAATCACATTTAAACAGTTACTGATTTGATGTGACCAGAGAACATGTTTAGAGTACTCAAACAAACAAGTGTTGATAATTACTTATAGGAATGTGTTGGGAGCAAACTTAAGCATGATTTAAGTCTGCAAACTTAAGCAGACTTAAATCATGTGTCTTTTCATTTGTACTCTGACAGCAAGTGCCCCCCCACCTCCACTCCCACCCCACCCTTCCTCGATAGCCTCGTGAACCCAGCCCCTTATGCTCTCCCTGAACCAATCATATATCACTCCCATTCACATTTCTGAATAGGAAACTCGAAAGGAGTCCTCGCCACGAACACCCACTGATTGACAAATGCGCGCGCACGCACACATACACACACACACACGCAGATAGCGTGCAGCTCTAGTTCGGTCTAGACCGCAGCATGAACTTTGTTCTGTTAAAAGTTGCCATTGAAATATGCAGTTGCCATTGAAATATTGTTTTTCTATTGGTGTCATGACAAAGAGCAGGGAGGGTTTGCCGGTCCCATCTCAGTGTGAGGCTGAAGGAGCAATGGGCCGGCGGGAATCGCCCAGTGTCTCCGTTCAACAGACTCAGTGTGCAGAAATAATGCCCATTAGACTTGGTCAATCACGCCCCTCGCTCAATGAAATATTTCCCTTTCACTCATTTCATACCATAATCCATACACCTCGCCGCTATCCATCATCTATCGAAAGATGTCTGCCACTATGAATGCTTTAATTTATGGTACACATTTTAGATTAATGGCTTTTCGTGCGATGACGTTAGATGATGAGAAAGCTTAACCTGCTGAGTTATGTTTACATGGAAAATTACTGACGCTGTTCATTAGTGAATTAAGGTAGAATTCCAGCCAGGTTTCAAGTCTCTGGGCCACCAACGAAGCTCTGACAGTCTGTAGGCTGATGGTTTCATTGTGGCGAGAGTAGGTGGAAATGATATACTCACGGTAGCATGCAATAATGACCATATTGTGAAAACGTCCCACTGTCCCACTGCATGTCCCACTGGTGCAGACAGAATTCATATGCCTTTGTAGGATTATTAAGTGGCTATTCCCAAACCTGCAAGAAACACTAAACCAGTGGAAATAATTGAGCAGTGCTAAGGAGTACTCAGATCTTTTACTTAAAGGTTCCCCATGGAGTTTTTTTTGTAAACAAGTAAAAGGTATGTTTACATACACCAAAACGCATTGTGTGTATCCTTGAGCTCATAAAACATTTACAAAGCCAATAAGTATTTTAAATCCAGCATTGGTCACATCCATGATCCATGTTTCCATGCCTGCCATTTTCTTCCCTATCTTTGTTGGCGCATTGCTGCTCACATTACGGCCACCTTTGGATCAGTGAAACAGTGTGAAACCTTTGCCAGAAATGTGTATCGTGTCACTGCATGTGTGCAACAGATACACAAAACAGGGACACACTCAGAGATAATCAGCTACTTAGCACTACTAGAGGTCAGATCAGAAAAAGTAAAAGTACCAATACAACAGTATACAAAATTTAGAAAATAGTATACAAAAATACTCCATTACAAGTAAAAGCCGTGCATTCAAAATAATAAGTATTCAGATCCCATACTAACTAAAAGTGCCAATACCACACTGTAAAAATACTCTGGTACAAGTAAAGTTCCTGCATTGAAAATGTTACTTTAGTAAAATAATATAAAGGAAAACGTACTTAAAGTATTAAAAACAAAAGTACTCAATGCAGGAAAATACCCCTTTTGACTGTGAGCATTAGATTGTTATCACTCGTGCAATAATGTAAATGTAATTTCTGTTGTAGTTAGTTGAGGTAGAGCAAATTTTTTTTTCCTTTTGAAATGTAGGGGAGTAGAAGTATAACGTGTCATGAAAAGCTAAGATGAAATAGAACAAGTAGCTCACATTTGTATTTAAGTACAGTACTTAAATAAATGTAATAAACTGAGAGAGACAAACATGTTAAGAAAATTTGGTTTGTTTTGGATTCCTGAGTATAAATCATTGTTCAGTTTGATAGACAATGTGCTTTGAGGCTGATTATGTTACATTTTTTGTGCTTTTGTAGTGAGAGGAGCATTATTTAGGGCCGGGCCCGGAGAATAGTGACTCTTTCAAAGGGATAGCTCTTACCATTGTTGGCCTCTGCAACCATAGCTAACGGACGTCAAAAGACCTTTTTCACGTCTATTCTTTTAAAATGGGTTGCAATAATACCGGTGAGGAGTCTGCAATAAATAAGCTTCCCCTCACTGAGTCAACTGGATTGGATTGCATAGGGACATCTGTTGAGTGTAGGTGTGCACTTTCACTGGCTTTTCACTGTATGGGAAAGGAAGTCCTTAGGATGTGCCTTGAGGCTTTTTTTCTTTTTATTTGCGTAGCTTTGCTGGTTTTACTCAGCCTCCGCCCTCTATTGAATCTAGAAAGCTGCATTAACTCAAGCACAATCAGTGCAGCTGACAGTTATTTTAGTGTACACCCAGGTGCCATTTAATTTAACATGCAATTATAGTGTCAATGTTGCTTTCATGCTCTGCCAAATTCGTATCACAGGATGTGATGCTCTGTCATCTCCTCATGCCACTGACAGTTTACGTCTGATACAAAACAAATAACTTGTTGAATATTTAATGCTCTTGTGCAAAAGTGTTTTAAAAAAGCCACCCGGTAACTTTGTGAATTCTGTTAGCTGTTCATGTGATAGCAGGAAATGTTTAACCTCCATTGTAGAGAGACAAAAGGTTGTTTTAATCCCACTGTGAGGGGAGAGGGGGGTCAGGGGAGGTGCGTGGGAGGAGGGGAGGAGGGGCTGTGGGTGTGTTAGAGGGGGTGAATTTGTGAGGGAATCGGCTCGTCTCTCTTTACTGTCACTCAGTCACAGCAGACACACCGAGGAATACACAGCCGCTGGGATTATGACAACTGAACCATGCTCTCACACAACAGATGCACATACTGAGGGGACTTACTCTTATTGACACATGCAGAGATAAAGGTGACGTATTCTCTCTTTTGTTAACTGGTATTTTATGCCGTGTAGTCAGCTGTTGTGTAGAAAGTACAGCTTGTGATGCTCTTGACGATCTGCAGGTGACGGTCCAAACCCATAGTCCAACCTCTTGGATGATTCCAATTCTAATTCTAATTCTAATCAAGTAATTGTAAAAGTTGTTTATCAAGGAAAAAATAGTCACTCAAACGTGAGGATTTGCAGCTCTTCCTTCTTTTATATCAATTAAATATTTGGGGGTTTTGGACTGCTGGTCATACAAAACAAGACATTTCTGACGATGCTACCTTGAGCTTTATGCGTGATTTCGGAGCTGTGTGAGGGCTATTTTTCATTTATCATTTTTCAAGCAAAAACACCAAACTTTGCTTAATTTAAGCTTTTGAATTGTGAAGGTTTGCTGCTTTTCTTTGTCTTACCTGAAAGTCAGTTGAATGTTTTTGGATTGTCGACTGTTGGTTGGACAAAACAAGACATTTGAAGATGTTAGCTTGGTCCTAAGGAAATTCTTACAGATACTTGTCCCTAATTTTCATCAGTTGCAGCCCTGGATGATTCCCTACTGTCTATTAAAACTGTAATTTAACTGAAGCCTGCGACTATTGACAGGTGAATGTATTTCTTGCAGTGTGGTAAAATCTTCTGACCACATGTTTTTCTGCAGTGAGATGTCCATAGGAGCTTGTTTCCTCTGACGATCAGCTATGTTAGTTTACACTTCTCCTACACTTTCATATCAACACATCGTCTTTATGCTGCTGTTTATTCTGCTGAATCGTAGCTTGTCTTCTGTGTAATGGTATAAGAGCTCTGTAAGATGTGTCCCCAAATGTAAATTCATCCTAGGGGAAGAGTGTGTTCCGGCTCTAATTATTTCCTCACCTCTTTGGCGGTAATGATGCTTCATTGGGAGAGCGGTATCATCCACAGCCACACTCTCCCTCTCATTAGGCGAGAGTTTAAAATGAAACCCACAGGCCGCTACGCCGGTGCTGAGCCACCTTCCCCTGTCCGAGGACACACACACACACACACACACACACACACATCAAAAGCCTGGAGGAGAAAACCAATAGACTATCATTAGAGAAATGTGTGACACTTGGCTAGCTGGCATTCTCTGCAGTCAGCTGGTTCAACCTGTGGACATCTCACTTTACTGGACACTCGTGCAACTCAATTAGATCTCTGCTTTGGTGCTAGTTGAATTAAATGAACAGCATTAATTCATGTAACTAATTTACTAATTACTAAATATTTTATAAATGAATATTCATAGTGATAAAGATGTAATTTATAAAACAATTATTATAACTAATATAACAATTACCCACCCAAAGTTAATCATTTATGACGCAAATCAGCTTTTTTTGCCGCTAACATGCAGCTTTTTTTGGCCACTTGGGGGCAGCACAACAAGCTGTAACCACAACACTGAGATATTATCATGTTTTAAAGCGGACATGAATAATGTTTTAGCAAGCAGTTTCTTATTTACACATCCAGCAGATGTGGAGCAACATTAGCATTCATTTGGAGTTGTGTGCTATGGAAGTCCAATATTGACTCTGTTTTGATATTCACAAACTCCTTAGGTCAACATCTCTTTAACCGCGAAATGCTTCGCTATGTGCACCAGCTGCTCGGTCGCTTCTGTCTGACGTGGTGAGCAGGTAGTGGGTTTATCTGAGCTTTTTTGCTAAAAACCGTTGCCTGCTACTGGAGACTGAATCAAAATAATAAAGTTGTTCTATAAAACCAAAAGAGTGAGTTGAAAGACACCTCAACACTCTGTAGAGCTGAGAGGAGCTGCAGAGTCGGGTGATTATTGTCTCTGGGTTCATCACTACGAGCGACCACTTTAACGTCATATTCATTTGATCCATTGTTAATATACAAATATTGGTTTAGAGCGGCTTTAAGTTTCAGGGTGATTATAACACGATTCCTTGTTGTAAAATGTTGTGTTATCTGTATTCATGAAAGATTCAGCCGTCTGTTGACACGAGAGCGCTCCTTGAGGTATTGAGGGCACCGCGCTTCTCTCGCTGTGAGGTGTTTTGCAGTCCTGCTCGCTGCCCACTGTCTGCGTCCGATCTTAGGCTATTTTCAGTCTCCGTTCCCCGTCACCATGGCAGCCGGGCTGGACTGAGCCCAGCTCGACTCTGCGTTGTCTCAGGGCAGAGGTGGGTTGGCGGGACGGCTGGCTCGATGTCATAGACAGAGGCCGTTTTTGATGGGATCAGCCTTCAGCCCTTTGAAACAGGATGTGGAAAGGTCATATTGTTGGTGTGTTTTATTCATAGATCTCAGCTGGAATCAGCTGTTTCGCTGCTATCTAGCAAAAGGCAGAAATGATGAGCTCGGTCCTGTAAGGTCGCTCTGTAAGAGCTGAATAAGATGATAGCTGAACTGTAGTTCTGTGGTATATTATGGTGTCAGCAATTATACAATTTGATGATGTGGGGGAATAGCATGTATGTCAGGGTTTTTTTTAAATCTGGGTCAGGATCCTTTTAAATTCAGGGCTGTGGAAAGACCAGATTTGCTGGTGTAATATTCTTTAAGAGGTAACATGTTGTTGACTACGCTATTGTGCTAAGGCTTTCTGAATCCTTGAATTGTACAAAATGTTGAAGTAAATGCAGGTTTTCGGAGACTAGCATGATAAAACACCTCAAATGTTTTCAGACAAGCTTATAGCGCTTACAGCCTACAGATGCTGCAGACTCAAATGTTGCTTATTGAAACAAAATGGTAATCTTGAGAGAAAACAAAAAAACAAAACACATCTGTCATTTGTGTGAAACAGAATGAATGTAAACCTATAGTTCACAGTTGTATCTGCGTAGTGATGCAGAAAGCAGTGTTCGTATTTAACCGAGTGGAAACGGCGGCGTCTCTCAATGGGGCTTCCACATTCTTATTTGGAGCAGCAGACTGAAGTCGATAAGCCTTTGCTAAAAGTAAATTGGATTGGCTTCTTCAATCATTTTGCCCATCAATTCCGGTAGGTGTGTCAGTGTTCACTGTGACAGTGTTTGAGGAGAGGAGAGAAGAGGAGAGGATTGGGATAAAGGAGGGAAGGACAGAATACTAGGGTGGAATAGACATAATTTAAGAGGATTATTAGACAGAAGCAGAGAAAAAAAGGTCAGGAAAGGTTAGGGCGGGACATCTGAGTTGTTAGGATTCCACAGTTGTCAAGTCATGACATGTCACATCATGTGATTTTATAAACATGGCTTATGGAGAGATTCCTCTCAAAAATATATTTTTTGGTAGAAAACATGTCATGACACATCAGTATATCTCCCACGACTGATCAGACCTTGAGGCAAAAAAAACTCTGGGACTGAAGAAGAGAGGAGATAAAGAGAGAGGATTTGGTAGAAGAGAAAACAAACGACATGACAGTATGAGCATGAAGGTAGGAGATTAGGATAGGTGATCAAAGAAAATGACAGGATGGTTTAGAACGGGACGTCAGAGTCTCTTTTTGCCTGTGAACCCATGTTTATGTCATGATCAGAGCAAGGCATTGTAAACATACTTTAAACATGTGTTATGGAGGAATTATTATTTAGCTCAAAAATCATTTATTTTTTAAAAACATGTCAAGAAGAAGAACTTTCACATATCATCTCCATCCATGACTTTCTGCATGGGGGGTCTTGGTCCGAAGGCTTAAACACCCTGGGATGAAAGAATGGAGGAGCTTTAAGGAGAGGAGAGGATTGGGTAAAAATAAGAGATGAAAAGAGGTCATGACAGTATGAGTGGGAAGGCAGGAGAGGATAAAAGGTGATGTAAAGAGACGCAGTGATTAGGGCGGAGGAGAGAAAGGAAAAGGACAGGATAAATCAGAACAGGAAAGCTAAGCCTTTTGTAGCCCGAGACTCCCTGTTTAAGTTTCTCATAAACACAGCACGAAGTTAACATTTTATCATGTTAAGCATATCTTTGTTTGGACGAACTATGATTTATCTCAAAAATATAACATTTTACTGAAGATATTGTAAGACATACGTCAGTATATCAGTCTTAGAAATCTGCTTATTATGGGACTCCGCATGGGCTCCTGAAACTCTTGAGATAGAAGAGGAAGAAAAGTGGATTGGTTATGGCGAGTTAGAAAGCAGGAGATAGCACAGGAGGGGTGAGGAAAATTAAGACAGAGGAGGAGATGAGGTGAGAGGGAGGAGGACAAGAGCAGAGGAGAGGAGGGAGGACAGCAGTAGATAATAGGAGAAGGAGGAGAGAAGAGAAGGAGAGATCAGGAAGCTGAAACAAGACACTGAGGAGAGCCGAGTGGAGGAGACCTGTCTCTCCTGCAGCTCTCAGCAACAGGATTTTGTGTCTATCAGTTTGGATTACACTCTCCTGCCTCTGAAAATCCATGTTCACACTTTGGTTTACACATTTTGGGTGTTTGCTTTCTTTTCACCAGCAAAACGTGTCATAGTTGGGAGTGCTTTAAGTACATTTCCAAAGATTCAAGACGAAGTGTTTGATGTGAGGAAGAGATTTCATGTAGGAATATCCTGTGGTGTGACTGTGACGGAACAGGAGACTTTCAATATGAAGGATTTTAGCAGATTATAATAAAACCAAACATGGAGTAGTAGTCAAATTGATGTACTGGATGTCTGAAAATATGCCGAAGTTGTGCAAACCTTCCTTCCCAAAAACCTTATTAAGAAAAATTGGATTTTCCTTTCTGGTTGGTTTAAAATCTCGGTTGTTTCCACAGAGGCAGGGCAGAGGAATCAAAATTTTGAGCTCTAAAATGTCGTATTCTCTTCCATTTTTGTTAAACCAGATTGAAGAAAACCACAGAAGAAGAAGAAGAAGAAGAAGAAGAAGAAGATAACAAGCCAGGGAGGAGGAGGAGAGAGGGGATTCGGTTTTCTCTGGTAAGTTGTAAACATTTCTGTCAGACTTTGAATAGACATGCCCAATTATTTTCCCCTCATCACATCATCTCCACCAACATCATAATATTCTAAAACAGCATGAACTTCCGGCCTTTCAGAATCAGATGGATGTCTGTTGTCAAATGTCTGTTTGTCTGTTTGTCATACCTGGCAAACGTCCCCAGTGCAAATATCTTCATCTACGATACTGCCAGAGTGTGAATGTATTAATATTAACACTCTGTAGAGCTCCTAAGTCCCTAAACGATTATCCAGCCTTTCCACCGCTACAACTCTTTCTCTTTTAGTCTCAGTTGTGATGCCTGCTCCTTTATTCTAGCTGTAAGGCAAAGGTCACAGCTTGCTTGACTGGTATTTGTGTGTTTTTGTGCCTTCATTCATTTTGGCAGCGAGGCTTGGCAGGGAATAAAAAAAACACTGTTTCTAGTGTCCAAACTGTCTGTTTGATGCATATGGTTGTCAAGGTAATGCGCGCTCTCATCCTCACCCACTGCTGTGACAGTGGGCGTCAATACTTAGAAATCACAAAATAGCACTTAGAGCCTAAACCTAACGCAGTGCCTCTCTCTTATTGACACATAATGTGTCGTAATGGAGTGCGCAGAGTTTGAAAAGTTCCCTATTGGCAGTTGCACAATTAAGAGCTAAAGTAGCTCCCTTAAGCACAAGGTCTCAGTGTGCATTAGAGCCCAGAGAACTGACTCTCAGCTCACACAGGGTTTTTGAAAAGTGACCCTCAGTAACCCTTGGCTCATCCCCTCATTCGGCGGCATTGAGAGTGTGTCCGTGATTCAGCGGGGAGTTGATCTAATGCTCTGTGAGTGGTGGTGACACGGTGTGATGTGTGTCCACCGCCCAGCGGAGTGTGAAGGAAGGATTCCACCTCGGCCTTGCAGCACACTGAGCCGGGCAGGGAGGCAGCACGCACAGCTGAGCGGAGAGCTAAGGGACTCTGACGGCTCAGAGCTCATCTGCCTCTGCGGTTGGTGATACACTTGTTGTTTATTTTGCGATTGCGGGGTCTCTCTCTCTCTTTCTCTCTCTCTCTCAGGTTATCCATTTATGTGCCTATTTCAATCTGTCCCTTTGCCCCTGCCTGTCTGTCAGTCTGTTTGTCTCCGAATCTCTTTCATTCTTTCAGTTTCTCTCTCGTCATCTCGCTGTGGCAGGCGGTTGTTGTTGTGAAGGTGTGCTGCAGGCCAGAGAGGCTGAATCCACAGTTTTCAATGGCCGAGTCACAGAGGGCCATAATTAGGAGCTGTAGACTGAATTTGCGGTTTGAAACACAGTGAGGCGTGAAGCGTCCATTGTGAGCAGCAGCATTCAGGTCCCAGGCCCTTCAATAGAAGGCCGCAGAGGTTTCTGTTTACTTCCATAGTGCTGCCTTTCATTGGTTTCCCTCATGTGGCCGACATGGAGTGTGGTATTATTGTTTGTGTTTGTGTGTTTGAATGCCTAGTTGGGGGAGGGTGGGGAAAAGATTAGCGATCACCCAATCACAGATTATAGCTATGATATTGTTAACTCTACTCTTGACTGTAAATCTTTGAGACAGAATTACATAATCCAGTCTTTTCATATACAGCGCAGTCAGAAAGTATTTGTCTAACGATGCATTTTCAATTTGACTCTTCTCCGACACATTGAATTTGAAATGAAAATGTGACCATGAGGTTAAAGTGCTGACTGTCAGTTTTAAGGGCTTTTGATTGTGTTTGCAGCTCTATTGGCTACACGTTGCACATTCGATGAACAGTACGACACTTAGGTCTTTTTAGAGCCCCACTTTTAGCAGAGTGCTACAGGACAAAAAAGGCATCCAAGGAGTTTTATGGCCAAACTCTGGACTGCTCCAACTCAGTCACCTGACCTCAGGCCAATTCATCATGTGTTTCACTTGCTGAAGACCGGACCGAAGCCTAAAAGCCCCTGGAACAAGCAAGAAGTGCAGATGGCTGCAGTACAGGCCTGGCAGAGCAACACCAGGGAAGATGCCAACCGTCGACTGATGTCCATGGGTTGTAGAATCCAGCCGGTCATGTTCTGCAAAGGATTTTGCAACCAAATATTAAATATGATGAGATATTTTAGAGAAACAAAATCTATTATATGGCCTAAAGGATAAGTTAATAACCATTAACCTTTGTTTATTGCATTTCATTTCCCTTCTCTCTCTTCCTCATTTCCTGTCTTCTCTCCACTGTTAAATCTCTAATAAAGTAAAGTAAAAATGCACACAAAACACTTAAATATACTACTATTATTGATAATGATAACATTGTGCTCACCAAAGCGATTGCTGAGATTTGGGATCACGCCAACATTGCTACAGAAAAGGTCAGAGTTTACAAAGGACAGTTTGGGCAGTTTTGGCCTTTGTTTTCTCTCACATTAGTTTAGTTAACCGAGTATGATCATGTCACAAGCCATGTTTCTCACCCTGTCTGACTTCTCTTTAGCAATGTCTCCATTTTTCTCCTCAGTCAACTGGTGAGTGCAATGTATAAATGTATGGAACCAGAATTTTCTCTTTAATTTGTCCATCTATGTTTTGTCTTCCAGAATTGGGAGGTTGCATATAAAAATGGTTACAACTCCTACACAGTTCATGTGATGTGGATGGAAACACAAATTAAAGCTTAGAGTCAGCACTTTAAGCTCATAGTCACTGTTTAATTTGAAATCCAATGAACCCAAATACAGAGCCCAAAAAATGGGCCTCTGTCTTAATACTTTCTGACACACAATAAACCACTTAAACCTTGTATGTAGCTTTAAGTAACACTGAGGACTGGACTGTGAGCCACTGACTCTCTCACAGAAGGAGAGTAGAGGGATACCTTTATCCACAGAGGGCCCCTGGGCTGCTCCAAGCACACGGTGTTTCAGACAAACGCGTCAAGATATTTCTTATGTGTCTCTTTGATATGAGCCTCACAATTCTCTGGCGGTTCTGTCTTAACACTGCATGCGCATGTTATGTTTAGGAGCTACTGTGTGTGAGAAAGAGGTCATGTGTGGACGTGATTGAGTAGATTGTGTGGTGAGTTTTTCAGTGTCTCTGGGTGTATGAGACGGGAGGTGCAGAGGAACACAGCTAAAGTGTCAGAGAGAAGGACATGAATAAACAAACAGATGAATAGATGGATACAAAGACAGTGAGGGAGAGAAAGAGGCTGAGTGATGTGAAAGAGGTTGGTGAGGCCCCTCCTTTAGGGGCTTCTACTCTCCTTCTCCATCTTCCAGTGTTGTGGAGAAAGTCGGCTTCATGCACAACTGACTCACAAACTGCTCAGCAGACAGCCCGGAGAGTCTGAGGAGACACTGTTCTATATCTGGCTCTGCATCTCCATCTTTATTTTTCTTTTCCCAGCTCCTTTCACCTCTTACCTGCACAACCTTCCTCTAGGCCTGGTTCTAGCCTCACTACTCTGTGCAATTATCTGGTCCAGTCTCAAAGATTTTCCTTACTCGCACTTCTGAATGCTTGTTTATTCATTCCTCTATATCTGTCTGTTGTCCATTGTGACAAGTCAATTATTATAAGTATTATTATAAAGTACAATTTTATTTTTATCCAACAGTTTGCAGGGCAGTCAGTTTATTTCAATATCCTGTAATTCTGTGACAATTCCTTTTTTGGGGAAATACGCTTATTAGCTTTCTTGCCGAGAGTTAGATGATTGATACCACTCTCATCTCTACATGCTAAATTTCAAGTTTAGCTTAGCTTAGCATAAAGAGTGGAAACGGGGGGGGGGGGCAGCTAGCCTGGCTCTGTCCAAGGATCTCATCTAAATCTTGGCAAGAAAGCCAATAAGCGTATTTCCCCAAATGTCGAATTATTCTTTTAACAGAGTTATCCACTTTTTGTTTCCAAGATGTTGCTCTCATAGAACTGGATTTCTCACTTGAGCCAAAGAAAAAAAATTTTTTCACACAGAATACTTGACTGGCTTGACAGGATGGATATTTCTTTTGAAAAAGAAGTGCATACTAGCCTTTAGTGTTTTTATTCTTTATTTAGAGAGGTAGGAGTAGAAGAAATAGAGCCCATATTATAGAGGTCCTACATGTGGCTCCAAATCAGTTAAGTATCTTAAAGCATATTTTCTTTTTTTAAGCAGACCTTTATTATCCATACCAAATTCTCCATCTCAAAGTACAGATTTATTGACTCTCCATGATTAAAGCTCTTTTCGTTTCATTAATGAATCCTTCTTCACACCGTTGATGAATGCCAGAGGTCTCTTTAGTTTGATTCCGAGTATCGACGTGGCTTCAGGACGGAGAAGATTGTCCTCACACAGTCATAAGCTGGTGGGATCTATCTGTTTGGAAGGGCCTCTAAGAAACCAAATGATTTATGTGGCTGTTAGGCATAGGTCCTGGTCCAAGGCCAAGTCTATCTGCTCACCAATATAAACAGCCTGCTCCCCGGGTGTTGTGGTGGAATACAAATGGTTGAATTTAGATGTAACCCCTTGCTCACCTGCAACCAATTCTAATGAGAAATCTCTTTCTGTAACAGCTTAGAAAGAGAGTAAAGGAATGAGATAAATATGAAATGTGAGTCTGCTTTTAGTGCTTGTTAAACTACATCAAGCCTCTGTTTACCTTTTTTTCTGTTTATACATTTCCACACTATTTTGTTAAATTTGCCAAATAAGTTTGACATGATTGAAATTATGGATCTTTGCACACTTTGCACATCTTTGCACACTTTGCACAACTGTGATTACAGTTGATGTTCAATTACATTGTATGGAGTCCAAATCCAATATAAAATTAACTTCTTGAATCTAAATCTTTTCAACTTCCATATTGAATATTATTACATATGTATCAGCATCAGTACCATCAGTACCTGCTCATAAATGATTGTAACCAAGTGTATACCTGCATTGTTTAATGTTTATACTTTGTGTAGGTGACCATAAAATGCATTTAGTCACTGTGTCATGTGTAGACAGCAGAGGGTAAGGTAGTTGCAGTAGAGATACTGTACCATTATCTGTTATGGCAGTAATTCATTCTTCTGTCGTGTTTGACCCCTGGGGGCACAAACACACTGTAACTCCCCTGGTGTCCTTCCCCAGAGGCGAGTCACACGCACATTGTCCGGCCGCGCTGCAGCGACCTTTTACTTTACCTGCACTGAGTAAGAGAGTCAGAAAAGCTCCACTAAAGCCTCGCCCAGCCATTATCCAACACTCAGCAGACACTTCTCCTGCATTAGCGACCAGTCTCATGCCGTCAGACACAGACACAGGACAGAGGTTGTGAGCGGAAGCTGGGCGGATTGTTAGTGTTAAATGGGAGCAATGTTTCCTCCGGAATCACCATTTGACAAATGAGGGCTGATGGAGCAGTTCTTGTCGGGGGCCATTATTTCTGATGGGGCCAGACAATCTGTAAGGATGGAGCACTGTTTGTCTGAGCTGTGACGCCCTCGGGACAAAACGCCAAACCCACTCGAAATACACTCAAACTTTCCAAATGATGGATGTTAGTGGGAAAATCTCTAAGCTATAACACCAAGAAACTTTTAAGCTTTTTATTCAGTTTTAAGTCTCTGCTGAGTTTTCAAGTCATGTCTTCACTAAACTTGCAAAGAGTTTTTTTTACAGTACATAAAGGGCCTTCCTTTATGAGAAAGCTAAGTCCTTCATTGGCATGATTAATGCTCATTAGCCAAAATTTCAGTCATCCAGACCCATGAGACAGATAGAAAAATTTTCACACTAAGCCTTGGTGAAGTGCCAACAGTCACCATCAGTCAGTCACCACCAGAGGCTTTCTGTTGTGTTCTTTAATCTTTAAAACTCTCTCTTTAATTTCACACACACAAAAAAACAGTGCCTCAAATAAAATGGGGTCACCCAATTACTTGCTAACCAAAAATACTTCCATTTGCTTAAGGGAGATGTTATCTCTCTCATTTCATTTCTGGTAAAATATCACAAGTCTCTCAGCCTCAGAACTTAATTAGATCAAATTCTATCAAAAGTCTTTGAATGGGGAAGATTTGAAATGAAAATTCACAGCGCCTCTCCTTAGTTCAGATACAGTCAGAGGAGTTTACTCAAGCTATCTTTGATGAATTGTCCACTTCCTCTGAGTTGTTTGTTGAGTTTAACATATGAAAACCTGACTCGTGAAGTAGAGTGGCCATAGCTCAAGCCAGTGTAATCAAAGCTCATTCAGACTTGGCTGAAAGAGAGTGTTTGCATCAGTGGGAACTGGCACACACATTATTTTCACATTAAACAGCATTTCTGCTTGTTGTTGTGGTGTATTATTGTATAACTCAAATAAATACAATTCAAAGTGATACATATAAAATATATATATATATATATAATATATAAATAAATATATACCAATAAATATAATGAAAATGATGCTGAAAGATATTTAAATTTTTGTCAAGAGTTAAAAACTAAATGATGGCATGTGTCCAGTTTGACAGAGTCAATTTAGAGTTTATTGTGAATTCACAAATGATAGAACTGTCTTAAATACTCAACCAAAACCAAAAATGTCATGTCAATGTACAGCAGTGCTGAAATGATATGCCAGTTAATCAATCTTTAGGATACCAATTGCTAACAATTTGGCTAATGAATAAATCATTAAGAGTCATTTATCAACCTTCTTAAATTTAACGATTTTTTTTGCTTTTTTTCTGTTTAAGAATGTGTAAAACAAAACCTTTGTCAGTGAAAGCCAAATAATGATGTGAAAGATAAATAAATGGACATATGAAATAATTACTGCACAATCACACATTTATGCTTCTGATTGGTAAAACCCCCAAATATCTCTTCTTTATAAGTTTCTCTGCTTGACCTGTTCCACTAATATGCAGGATCTTACATTATCCTTTGATGAGAAAAACAAAAATCATTTTTTTCAGAACTTGTTTAGCATTTTGTAAGGGTTAACTCCTGATTGTGTCTTTCATTAAAAAAAAGGCCATGATTTGATTTTCTCACACTTTGAAAGGACTATTGTTTGTGTCCTCTATGTCTGAAATTGGATGGTGAGTCCTTTTAGAGAGCAGCGAAGGGGAAATGATTTGTATTCACCTGCCGTATCTGAATAGAGCTGAGGAGGGGCTGAGAGAGAGGGGGGGGGGCAACTACATAGTGCTTCCTTTATGTGATAATGGATTGCTCTGACATTCACACACATCGTGGTGTGGTGTGTCTATCAGTCAATACTCTAACTCGTGGGATGAATGGCAACTTTTAAACAGATGCCATTAAAGAGCTGTCTTGCAGTGACACACCAGGTGACAGATATATGTATTGCATGTCTATTTCACGTCAAATGATCAGGGTGAGTGTGCTCCACTAACACATGCAACTATGTGTCTTGCCATCATCTTGCAAATGAATCCCTTTTCTCATTTTCTTTCTTTCTTTCTTTTTTTTTTTTTTTTTTACATAGCTTCACTCTCTTTTATTGGCCCGGCTGGGCAACTGGATTCTTCTGTCAGCCGCACAAAAGAGACAAAGTGGAACCAGGGACGGGCAATAATGAGCAACTCCTCTTACAGTGTTACATATAGACCGGCCACGGTGTGGGGAAGCCTTCTGGAGACAATGGAGGGTTTTGAGAGGTCTGGAGCCCTCTGAAACCCCTCTTTGATGGAGTTTCCTGGCACTGGGCTCCAGTGCTGGGGCTGATTGTGGAGTGGGAGCTGTGGATTCAGGGAGGGGGTGAGGACCCTCCTCTGCGCTGACCTTTCACAGACACACAGGTGGGGTGGACTGGAAGGGGCAGGCGGAGGAGGAGGAGGAGGGGGGGAGCGACAGGAGAGGTCTATTGTGGTGGTCTGTGAATGTAGAGGTGGCACTCAATAACACTAGACCTCGCTGCCTCTGCCCACCTGCCGGGGATTTTCTCACTGCTACTTTATCACTTTCAAATGACATGTTCTGTTAACAGATTGTTCCAGCACACGCTTTACTCTTTGTTATCTTATGTTGTCAGTAGATTTTACTAGACAACTGCCAGACCAATTTGCTCTTTTTTAGCCATGCAGCATCATGACTGTAGGGATGGCAATATCGGCCTGTCAGTGTCATTCGGTCAGTCCCCCACTTTGGTCAGGACTGAAATATCTCATCAAATATTGGATGGATTGCCACGACGTTTTGTGCTCACATTCATAGTTCCCAAATGACGAATTTTACTGACTGGTGATCCACTGACTTTACACTAGCACCACCAACTGGTTAGTGTTTTTAGCTTTTACTGATATATCTTGACAACCAATGGATAGATTGCATCCCGTGAAGAATCCTTGAAATGTTGCTGATCCCCTGACTTTTCCTCTAGCAGCATCATGAGGTTCTTGTGGTTCTTGTGGTCATTGTGTCTCAATGACTGTTAGCATGCTAACATGCTAAACTAAGATGGAGAACATGGTAATAAAAACATCATACCTGCTAAACATCAGTATGTTAGCATTGTCATTGTGAGCATGTTAGCATTTAGCTCAAAGCACAGCGTCACAGTGTCGCTAGGTTGGCTGTAGACTCTTAGTCTTGTTTTAGATATCTATACTTTTTTATAGGCACTGTTTTAAAAGACACTGCATGATTTAGAGGTCCTTTTCTTTCATCTCGTGTACTTGAAATGCCTCTGAATCCCTTTTCACACTGTGAATAAATTCCAGCATGCTGTGTAGTCTGATTATGAGCCCCGACATGGCCTCAGGACAGAGAAGATTGTCCTCAATAAAACTAGACCTTGCTGCCGCTGTCCAGCTGCTACTTTCACACTGGCAAATTACGTGTTCTGGTAACACGCAGTGGTAACAGATTGTTCCAGGCCACAGTCAGCGTTCACACTTTGTTATCTGATGTTGTCGGCAGATTTTGCTAGACTGAATGGTACCATACAAAGCGCAGACAGCTCTAAATGACCCATCGCTGCCTGCATTCCTGTACTCTATCAGCACAATTCAAATTCCACGAGAAGAGTGTTTATTATATAGTAGCGCTTTTCCAGAAAAGCCTGGTTGCGTTAACTGTTGACTCTGAGCAATCATATATAGACACTGTTTCTTTCTACCCTGGCTGACATTGCCCACAGGAATTCATTTGACACAAAACATCACAGCTGCCAGTTTTTGTGTTTGAGGTGAACATTTCCTCCACTGCCTGTTTCACACACTCTTTTTGTTGCACCCCTAAGCTTAAAGTAAACTCCACATATTGGCCCCACCTTGAGAGACCCTTTACATGTGGAGAAAGCCATCCGGTGTGGACACGATGGCAAACTGAGATTCTAATCATATGTCTTTTGTTGAGCTCAGAGGAGGTTGAGATGTTTTTTAGGGCAGAGCAGATGTCAAGCGTACAGTTTCTCTCCAAGGTTACTTATGAGATGACAAATGGGTCTGGGACTCTTTGTCTCGTTTTTTTTTCTCTACTTATGTCTGTGTTTGATGAGGGGCTTGACATCTTTTTGTCAGCATGGAGATCTGAGAACATGCGGGGATTGCCATGGATACAGAGTGCCCTTTTGGAGTGCAATTTTGAGTGGCTCTGCTCTGCTGAAAAGTGTATGGAGTGTCCCTATATTTAGCTATAAAACATTTTCTTTCACATGAGGCATATGGATTATATCGTGTAACTATAATAACAGTGTCTGTCTCTGATTCCACGTATGCATGGATGTTTCTGTCTGCTGTCTCAAAGGGTTTGCTTGTCTTTCTACAGCAGATTGGTTTTATGTTGATTACTTCTCAAAGCTGTACATTTCTGTAGTTAAAGTGTGTTTTGTGACGTTGTATGCCTGAGGATTTTGAGAGCCCATTTAGCTATTCAGGAAGCCAGTCAGAATGCCTTCCTCCCACTCTCCTGCATTTGCTCATGATAATGAACATCAGCATATGTATGGCCTCACCAATAACACACTCATTTGGCAGGCCAAGCATACACAAGCTCCATCTTTAATGTCTGACCTCCTACACTAACCAGCAGACTCTCTGAAAACACTGTGCAAATGAGCGAGTCTGAATTCACATACACATACACATGAGCAGGACTGCTGGGTGATATTGAAACATCCTCTTTTAAGGAGTAATTACAGTGTGGGGATTAGCTATCAAATAAAGGTCAAGTTCAGATCCACTGTTGCTCGTTCAGCCTTGTGCTGCTTCCCCTCCTGATCTAATTTTAATGACTGCTTTTTAAAAGTGCCTCCACTCGCTTAATTCTCCAGTAATGAGCTACTGTAAAAGTCAGGTGTCAGACAAGTGTACAAATGCACTTTAGGGACTTAACTTTTGCCATCTTGCTGTCATTGCTACTTTATTAACCAATGATTTAAAACTTTTGCTACATTGTGAGGCAGTGATGAAAATGAAAGACCTCCAATTTGCCACCAGCAATTATCCTAAGGAGAAAAAGAGGGCCTCCTACACCCATCCAATCATGAGGAAGCCCTCAGAGGAAGTGCTGGTATAATGTGAGGACGTGACTCACCAACTATATGTCATATTTAGCTGGTCTGCAATGATAAGATGAAAGCAAAATGCCTTTCAGTTCCATTCAGGTTGAACAGGCAGGGATTTCCTCCTTAACTCAGCCGTCCCATCTAGTGGTACTGCTTCCATCTGCATGCTAAAGAGGAGCATCCCTCTCAGTAGTGCCGGCACCGGCAGTGATTTGCATTTGGGCAGAAGGGAGAGAGAGAGAATCCTGGAGTGTTTTTGGCGTGTACAGGGAGGAAGCTTAGTGAATGCCAATGTGCGGTGCACTTTGAAAGGAGGAGAACCAAACAAATTGCCGGACACGTTGCATTAGTAGCAGATGCCCATTAGCGTTAAGAGTTATGGTAGATTGATAGCTGGGGAAGAAGTATTGAAAACAACAGATCCTTAAAGAGCTACTCCGGAGATTTAGTATTACACTTCCATCTGGGAATAGTCTAAATCAGTTGCAGCAAAAGCTGAAATATCCCAGCTTTTATTTCCTTTTATGGGTCAAGCTTCAAAACCACCAGATCCTACACTTCCCATAAAACAACACACGTTTTCATTAAACTTGCCTGCCTGGTTTGTACCACATACTTTCTGTTAACAATGTTGTAGACTCCAGACCCAAACCAAAGTTTAAGTTTATGATCTTGATGTGTAAAAGTGGTGGAGTTCCCTTTAACACATCATAGGTGAAGGTTTATTATTAGGGAATGTGCAAATAAGATTTTCATGTACCAAAACAGGTTTTCTTGTAGCTTGCAGTGTTCATTCAACACGAGGTAGAAAAGAGAAGGACATAAACAGCATACGGTCTGTGAATGAAAGATCCTCACTTTATTGTCTGGCATTGTACAGTGCAGATGAAAGAGCCACGGCGTGTTTTTGAGCTGCGGGGTCTCCCAGAACAACAGGACCCCAATTCATATGTTAACCACACCAATTATTTGCATACGGCCCCCCAATTATAAAAGCTAATGAGAAGATTATGGGAAACGCATGCTGAAGCCGGACCGCGGAATTTCCATTGTGATCCTGTAGCTGCAAATAAAAGGCCTGTGAGAGGTATTAGTCAAAGCCACTGAACATTCAACCTCATACATCACAGCTGTGATTCATAACCCTGCTACTGCCTGTCCACTACATTCGCTGTGAATCCATGGAAACAATTAAAGCTGCTAAATATAACAAATGTTTCAGCTTTTGTTCAAAATGACTTACAGAGGACTTTTTAGTAGAGTGATAACTTCATATTTGAATTCCGTGTGATCGTGACAACTTTGGTAACCAGATGAAAAGACTGTCTCACTATCCCCCATACAGTAGATTTTTAATGGCACAGGGAAATGGGCACGCAGCCCTAGGCGTGAATACCATGCAGTGACAGCCGGAACTGCAGTGGGAGCACCCGGCAGCCCCAGAAAAATAAAATCTTCCAACCGTTTCCATTTTCTCATCACCACCTTCCTGAGTGCAGTGCCATTCTCATCATTATACCCCTGCATTCAGCCGTCTGTAGGGGATCCCTGCTGCTCCATTAAGGCCACACTGAGGCTCACGAACTCCTGATTGCATGAGCCATCAATAGCACTGATTATAGGAGTTAATTAGGGTGCTTGGAAGGAGAGAAAGGCTTGTCTTTCATCATAGATGTTAAAACTGTACAGTACTGATGCAACAGCAGTGATGCTGTCAGTGTTGCAGTATTGCATCACTATTGTTTGGCACAGACAATGGCAATATATTCACTAGTGGTTACCATAAAGCATATGGAGTAGTATTATCTGTTGCTGTAATGGAAATTCAGTTGGGCTTTTTTCCCCTGCTGTCTCCTATTCATTTACACCATGGTGTGCTTCAATTCAAAGTGCTCGTGCCCCTGTCAGCTCCATATGTGTGCTCAGACATGTCCTGACCCTCACGTTCTGCGGCCAGCGGGCATGAATGTGTGTGTATGTGCGTCGCTGTATGTGCTACGTCTCTGACATGTGCACAAAACCAATTAGTTTTGGGATGGTGAAGTAGCTGGCTATGGGAAAATGACAATGGAGTAATTGAAGAGGCTGGCTGAATGAGAGGCCGGACAGCTCAATGCAGCTTTTACACGAGTGCTGAGTGTTTTTTTCACTGACAAAATGAACAGGGAGAAAAGCAAGTCCTGAGTGAAGGTGGTCTTATGTAGTAGACAGTAATTGACGTTGCAGCCTTTCACTTTGCTGACATTCATTTTTACGGAAGAAACACAACTTGTTAAGTTGTGTAGTGGCATTTAAAGGTCCTCAACCGTGGTTTTCCATGATTTAGTTAATTTAATATAAATCCAATTTGCCTTACATCAAAGCTAACCATTTTGCAAAGCATGCAGCTGTGTTTCAGGTTTGAACATGAACTATTCCAGGTAGCCAATGACTTGCACTCATTTGTGAACTATATGAAAAATCAATTGACAAAGACTTGCTTAACTTGTGTGATTCATCACAGTGCACTTTCAGCCAGAATTATTGTTTGTCTAAGACGTTCACATTATGGAAAAAAATGCAAATCAATGGCTACCTAAAATGTACAGGGAATTCCACAGAAAAAAACACATACATCTCAAAATATTTAGGGAAAATGCAAGGAGCTTCTCGTAGTGATGAACCCACAGAGAATTACCACCAGACTTTGTTGTTCCCTTGAGCTCCATGGAGCATTTCATCTTATGGTTTTGGCTTCACGGCTTCACGCACTGCTCTCATGGCATTGTTTTAGCCGCAGCAGGCTGTTTTCAGAAGCTCTAAAAACGCACTGTACATCACCTGCTCAGCACCAAACGGCACTGATCTGGTCCTTTAAGCACTGTGGCAGAGTTGTTAGTAACTATTGTATTGATTTTTCTATGTAAGACAGTAGCTCAGTTTATCATCCTCTTGGCCTCATCTATTTTAAAAAATAGCAAAGAATCCTCACTGGAAGTGTCCTTACCAACCTATAGTGTTTCTCTCTAAGAGACCATTTCCTGTTCGATTTTATCAGCAGTCTGGCAGCTTTTGGCACAGCAGTATTGTGTTTTTATCTGGGCTTTAGCAGTACGCACTCAAGTGAGCTTTATTGACTTTGGCTTTTCCAGTTCTGTCAGCACAAGATGCATAGGAAGGTTCAACAATTGTGATGGATGTTTTCTTATTGCGAAGAATTGGGCTTTGAACTGCATTTTTTTCTTTTAAGATGAAGGGCTACTCTAGTTTCAAAATACACTCATTATGCAAGTTTTTGCATTGGTAAAGTGAAGGTTTTAGAATTACTTAATTTAAACAGGGTACAGTGTGGCTATTTTTAATCATTTTTATGCTCACTGTTCAGGCATGATTTCAGTAGTTTCAAGTCCTGGTGGTTGGTTCCTCGCCTTAAGAGCCCCTCTTGAGTTTCCACCGTTGTCCTGCTGTGAGAGGGATGTGAGGTCCCATATCATTGCAGCTCACAGGGATAATTATAGCATACACACACATGAATACAGGCACAAATATACAGTATGCACATAAAGACACACACGCTGACCGGGTTGCACTGAGCTGCTACACCTCATTAAATTGGGAAATGAATCCCGGATGAAGCCCTGGCACCTTTCCAGATAAGAATCACCAGGCTTTCTGGGATTCACCATAAAATGTATAATTAACACATTTATTTTGTTGCTGTCACAGGCTGTCAGGTTTTCACCTTTGCGTTGCCAGGTTCAGGTTGCATTTATGTTTGGGTTTTTTATTTTTATTATTGTGATCTTAATAACTTTCTACTTTAACAAAATTAAACTGGCACTGAGAACGTATTACAATGCAATAACTTACTAATGGATTGGATTTGGGATTTTGCATAAATGACATCTGATCGCAAACACATAGCAATTTGAAAATAAACACTGATGACAAAAGTACGTTGCAGGTTTTCTGCTCAGTATGGGTTCAGCACCCCTGCCTGCAACCTGCAAATGAGCTTGATGAAATTGCCCCCCCTTGGATCTTTTTATGTCAAATCCCAAGCCAGAGCTGCCTGAAAGCGTTCACAGCAGTGCGATTGGCTGCCGTAGGCGAACAATACAGGCCTTCCCAGGAGAGGTGTAGCGGGAGCTGGGAGCGCAGCAGACGTTAGCCTTGGTCTCTTCCCATGCTACCAGACACCGGCTCTGGGGCCGGTACTGAATCATGACTGTGGGGCAGCACTAACAAACACATGTTCCCCAAGGAGGATCAGGCCAGGGTCTGACTGCCTGGCTGTCTAGCCTCTGGTCCCAGGCACAGCCTCCACCACCTCATCTGCAGCCCTGACCCGACCCACACCCAGAGGCAGGAGAGCAGTACATGTGTGCAGCTCCACCTTTAATCGACTCCATTTGATTCTTTCATAAAGTAACCGGCCTTAATATCCAAAATTTGATAGTGTGCTTTTGTGATAACGCAGCAAATTAGTTTGCCTGAGCTCTAAATGAAGATTTGACATTTTAGTACTGTGCCAGCAGATGCCTTGGGTAAGACAGGCAGGAGTGCAAGATAAAAACAGGTCAGGCTGTACTTGTTAAAAGACAGAAAATGACTCCTCCTAAGTTCTGTTTCTTCATTTGCACGCCGCGCTCACATTTATATGAAAATAATGAATTATACTGATCATCATTTCAACTGGCTGAATTATGCAGATGAATATGAATTAAATTGAGCAAAGTCGTTTTGACTCTGCAGTTATTATTATTCACTGAAGCTTGGGTCACGCTGGGTTTGATACCCTGACGATGATTATTTCAACATTTTGCTGTCTCAAAATTTAATTGCTTCTGGTTGGAGGAAGGTGTGATATGGCAACCCTGAGCTGCCTGGCAACAAGAGAAAGATGTCAAACCTGGTATGTTCAATACGGTACATAGATTTCTGTCTAGCATTGCAGTCTATTCCCAGTCCGTCCACCATACAACATTAGCGTTGTGATGGATACATAACTAGGTTATATTGTGTAACAAAAGAAAATCCTCACTTAACTAACAGTAATCAGTGGACAATTTGCCTTTCTTCAGTTTTTTCAAACCTGTAAACAAGCCATGTCGCTTGAACCCGAACACCCTGTTGAACTTGTGCCATCTGTCCCCATCGTTTCTAATAAGATGTCCGAGATGTAAGATCTGCCCAATCACACATGATGTTTCCCCACTACAACAGCCTCGTGAAAGAATGATGGCTCAGTGTCTGAAATCTGACCTCATTGCAGATCCGTTTGATGCTGGCACCCTCAGTCAATCAAACTGATAAAGCTGAGAGTAAAATGGAAAGTAAAGTGAGTGTCCCCTTGTCTTGTCCCTTGGCATGTCATCTGTTGGCTGATGTGATCGATAATGGCAGAGAAGCCTAATGGCATCGTGGCCACTGCGGTGATTAGCCAAGCAAAATGAGCCCATGTGGGCCACGTCGGTCCATATTGGAGCGCACTAGATCAAAAAGATAGCTTCCAGCAAACTGCACTGCATGGCAACTAACATTGATCTGTGGCTAGAGCTGTATGCATCTGTCTCTCTCCCATTCTCTCTCTCTCTCTCTCTCCCACCAGCTGATGAACACAAAACAGAACAAACTCAGTATTATGATTTATAGCCGCAGCAACTGGATGTGCTGTTCAACCCAGTAATCTCTGCTCCTGCTTCTATCCTCGGATCTCTGATGCTGTCTCTCTCTCCTGTTGTCTTTCTCTCCCTGTAGTTGTGAATGCGCACGTGTCCCCAGATAGTGCGACTGAGCAGAGAGGCGGGGCGTCGCTGTGTTTCGGGGCAGACCTTTGCGTCACACACCGATGATGGAGAGGAGGAGGATGGACGCAGCACTGCTGGTGCTGTTCTTGGGACACTTCGCCACCGCGCTGGAGGTCCCACTTGACCGTAAGGCAACAGATCACGCACCACACCACATGGTCATATCCAAGAGAGCGTAAATCAACTGATGTCAGGTCTCTATTTTGTCTGATGCTAAAACAATTAGTCAATTAACTGATTAGTCGAACGACAGAAAGTCTGTTGGCAAGTCATCCATCAAGCAAATCATTTGCTGGTTGCAGCTTCTTCTTTGTCATATATGAAAAATAAACTGAATATGTTTAGGATTTAGACTGTATTTGGGACATAACAAGCACTTTTAATGTAACTTTGGGCTCTGGGAAATTATAACAGGCACATTTTCATTTCCCAGAGTCAAAGGTGACATTTTCTGTTTACGAACATGTACGACAAAAAAAGCATAAAATCCTCACATTTGTATAGAATAGAATAGAAAGCCGTTATTGTCATTATACACAGTACAATGAGATTTGAAATGAAGGAAACATCGACTTTTTTGTATATTTGCTTGAAAATTGACTATGAACCCTAACCCTAACCCATCAACTACTTGATTAATTGTTTCAGCCCTAATCACATTTATTCTAATCATCTATCTTTATATCTACTTATTACTCGGGTACAGATTCCTGTTTTCTCTGGTATTTTTGGAGGCAACTTTATATGTTGTTGTGTTGGTTTTTGCCAAGCCAACACTCTTGGACTCGATGTTTCTCATTTTGAGTGATGGAGAAAAAGAGTTTGTCAGACTGACCCACAGCACCACAGCCTGATGTCACTATGGTCGTAGATCTTCTACATACTGTTTGGTTGGAGCTGTTGACCGCCGGAGGCTGGCATTTCTCAACTGGGAACTCGCCTTGTTTAAAGCATGTTTGAAGCAGAAATAATGCAGGAAGATATTTTTCACCACTAATGTCTGGTTCTTTTTACTGTCACAACTTTTCTTTTCTTGTTTGCTGATTCTTTGGAAAAACACAAAAGTGCTGGAAGGATGTAAGTTTCAAACTAGTGTGAATTCACTGTAGAGGATGTGCTAGCTGTTTTTTTTTTTGTGTGCATTAAAGGTTCTTTTTTATCATATTTTCTCATCTTATTTTATCTGCTTTATGTTATAAGATGTTGGGTGTGATTTGGAGTGAACCTTAGTATATTGCATGCATTGATCTCTTTGTTTCTTTGTTTGCTGTTTTTGTTCTGTGTGTTGCTGCAGTGGTAGAGCCTTTTTTCCGTAGAGCAATAATGCAAACCGCATGAGTTCTTATGCCATTTGTTTTGTCATAGTCCATTAGTTATCTCCCCAGCACAGACAGGAATACATTAAGCATTGGATCATTACAGTGAATCGTACCTGAGCGCTCTGCACGTGTTTTTGCTGTCGCACATGTTATGAGAGCTTTTTGTGTCTGTCAGCAAACAGCCATCTGGTTTGATTCTGTGTGGTAAGTCTGCATGTGATTGGTAATGACTGCTTGTGTGGTCAATACAGCAACAGAAAAAAAGGCTTAGTTATGCAGTAAAGGTCATGATTGAATATCGCCCTCTTTCTGATCGCCTTTAGTGCCGCAGCCGCCGACCATAACTCACCAATCCCCCAAGGATTACATCATCGACCCACGAGAGAACATTATAATCCACTGCGAGGCGAAGGGGAAGCCTCACCCCAGGTAGGAAGCTGTAAAGTGTAATTTAGCATTTATTATGTTAAAGAACGTATTCCAGGTGTGTATTCAACCACCACCTATCACATGTTCAGTTAAAAGCCTCAGCTGAGTTCAACAAGTCTCCAGGAAATATAGTTTCCAATGGGATAAAGTTTATTCAAGGTTATGAAAGGACATATTTGGTTCCTGCACATTTTAGCTAATGCTTTTGAAACTTTTGCCATTCTATTTCCTTTATCTATCTCAGTGTAACACCTGATTAATTTGCTGGCACAAACACTGCATGGACACACACGTTTGCACAAAATACAATTCTTAGTGCTTAACTTTCACTTTACCCTGACTTAACCCTAAAACTGAGTCTTATTTAACCCTCAAACACTCTTTTGAAGAAGTAAAGACTTGCAAGTATTAAAGAATCTGCATTCCCAAATCATTCGATGTCCCTGAAAACATGAATTTCTCTGTAACATTAAATATTAACAACTAAATAAGCAAAAAACAAATCAGTTAAAGTAAAAGAATAAAAACATCCTCGAGATTAACAGTCAAAAACTCAATAATATCAGAATCTAATAAAATAATGATAATCTGCTTCAAGACTGTGTAGGATCAGTTTTGGCATTGATTCAAATGTTGGTGAACCGAACCCTCGCCCACTTGAAACCACAGAATACAGAAATAAGAAAAACTGTTTGAATTTTGGAATAAAATGTTCCCAGTTATTATGTTGCATAGATTTGTTTGGAGCGAGGATTGGCCAGAGTGTTGTCATTTTTCAAAAATGTTGTCATTCTCTACAACAGAAAAAGTCCTCGCAAGGATAGAAGAGCACATACATTTCAAGCAATTCTTCTGAGCTATCCTAACCAGATAACATGCCTCTAACCTTTTCTTATTACCTACACTGTTATGACTCTGATCTGTTTTTTTCCCCCCTCAGTTTCTCCTGGACGAGAAATGGGACCCACTTCGACATCGACCAGGACCCCAACGTGAAAATGAAGCCTCACTCCGGGACCCTGGTGGTGGACATCAGCAGAGCGAAGGCGGAACATTACGAGTCAGTGTACCAGTGCACTGCAAGGAACAAACATGGAACTGCTGTTTCCAACGACATAGTCGTACAACAATCCAGTAAGTGCAGCACAGTCTTTTAGTTTCAATCATTTAAATTTTTTTTCTTCCCTTTTCTTAATTTCATGCATATCTCACATCTTTCTCTCATCATTCTTTTCTTTTCTTTTCTAACAATTAAGTCGAATTTTCCATCTTAAAAGCACTCCTGAAAGGTAAAGGTTTCACGTAGAGAGCAGCATGTTTTACTTTGCAGGATGTAACAGTAGATAGAGTGAATATCCTTTTGTGTCTCTCCTTTGGCTTATTGTCATTCAGTTGGCATAATCCCTCTCATCTTGCCTTGTCACCTCTGTCATCATGTCAGCGACAGTCCATTAGCAACCCATATTTCATGTCAAATTATAAGATTCACCATCCACTGATGTGTGTATCCTTCTCCAACTGATCCAGGGTCCCCCTTGTGGTCAAAGGAGAAAATCAAGCCAATCGTTGTTCAGGAAGGCGTGTCCTTGGTGCTGCCGTGTCGACCCCCCGCTGGCCTGCCTCCTCCCATCATATTCTGGATGGACAATTGTGAGCATTTCAGTCATAGAAGATGATGATTTCTTGCACACGCAAACAAATTATAACACACTGTTGCTTATGTGTCCTTGTCCCTGCAACCATCTCTTGTGCTGTTTGTGGCAGGGGTTTATGGGAAATGTGGAGATGTTGCCATTAATTAGAGGCTGATCATTGGTCCTATATAATTAATTATTACACTGAATATCACGCTTGATTAGTTCATTATTACTTGATTCATTAAATGTGTTGATTTTAAAAGGTCAATTCATCCAAATTACAAACACATATTCTTTCTTACATCTAGTGTTATATATTGCCATGCAGACTGAAACAATCTCACTTATTAGTTGTTCTGGAGCTTTTGATCATATCACCCAATCTTCCTCGGTGCATTTAGTTGTGATGTATTTTCTCATTTGCATTTTTTACAAGTACTTTAAGAACTTTGGTTCTTTGATCTGGGCAACTCCATCTGTTGAGGAATATCATGTGATACATTTGAAAGCTATTGAATGGACCTTGTGGTAAGGCCAAGAATAACCTAACATCTCAAGTTTTAGTTTAAGTTGTATAAGTTTCGGGTCATCCCACTCTGAGATGCACACATACACCCACGAAGGTGATTTTAATTTAATTAGAAACATTAGAAAATACATGTCGACAGCAACATCTGTTTCTCTCCCAGTTACTTTGGACAATCCATCGAAGATACTACCATTGAGGACTATTTCTTTGGTAGAAAGACATTCCACTGAAAACTTCGATAATCTTTCATCTTCAAATTGTTTGGAACTCTTTAAAGAATGCAACACATACAGTATCACCTTTTAACTACGGTATCACGTCATTGCTTCAAAACATTTAATTTGATGTACATTTCAGCTTTCCAGAGGCTGCCTCAGAGCAGCAGGGTGTCCCAGTCCCTGAACGGAGACCTTTACTTCTCTAATGTACTCCGAGAGGATTCCAGGAACGACTATATCTGCTACGCCCGCTTCCCATACACACAAACCATCCAGCAGAAACAACCCATCACCGTCAAGGTCCTCAGCAGTAAGTCTGGCTGTGTGTGTGTGTATGAGGAGAAGAAACCAAGATAAAGGAAGTTAAATGCACTGAAGGTTTAATGAGCTAGCATGATTTAGACAACTAGAGTACGAGTTTGTGTGTAATGTGTCTGCATTATTCATTTACATTAGTATGTGCTAGCATGACTGCGTGGGAGGGAACAGCATTTCCTATCTCTGATCCCATCCTGAGAGATTCCAGCGGTCGTCATCCCGCTGAAAAGACATATTGTCAGAGCTCTCACGGCTCCCTGCACTATCTGCCAGGCAGGCGTTCGTTTTATTACTTTCCACCAACAACAAAGACTGCACTCATTCGGTCTGGCATTTTGCACTTGACGTGACGACAGGCTGTTCCCACAAGATTCTTATTAAAATCATTCCCCATGTCTGACTTTTGAGCCATTTAAAGGTCTTTAATTCTGAACGCTTTCATGTTAAGTTGTGTTTTGTTTTTTTCTCATGTGCCTGATGATTTCAACTTGTGGCGTGTTTGATTTTTCTGTTGTTTTACAGTGGATGCAATCAATGACACAATGGCAGCTTTTTACAATGACACTGATTTATTTAGTGGTGAGTTTTGGCACCCCCTAGTGTTTACCCCTGCCCCAACCTAGAGCTCCAGACTCTTATCTTTTACCCACTAGCACTAACCCTTTAACCCTTCAACCCAAGGCTTTTTAAAATCTCACTGATTTCTTTAGCGGTGAGATCTGGCACCCCCTGGTGTTTACCCCCCCAAACATAGAGCATCACACTAGCTTTTACCCACTAACACTAACCCCTAAATCCACGAATGCAAGTTAATTCTCTTTCCCTCTGTCACTCCTGTTCTGTCCAATCAAAACCCTTTTAATAGCTATTCACTTCCTCTTATGAACTGCTTAAACTTGCACTGCATGATAATTCCAATATTGTGTAACTTGAACGTTTAACAACACCTGTACAGTCTTAAATTACATTTACATTAAATAAATACAGTGATAAAATAATTAAAACATATTAATCTGATAGGTGATAAAGAATTAATATGATCCCAACACAAGTTTAAATATAATTCTCCTTTTTGTTCTCCTTTCATCTGTCTAACAGCCAGCTGCAATATTCATTTTCCAAATCAATCTTTCCCTGCTGCCCTGCTAATTTTAGATCGCACCTACTTGTTAATCTCTCTGTCGCCAATAATTATCCTCTCAGTTAAGTTCTCATTGTTCAGATCTTTGATATGTGTCTTTGGTAAAGGGAAAAATGCGAGCTGTTTGATTATCAGTAAGTTGCTCACATGCCAGGGTGTTATGTTATCATCATCATCATCATCATCATAAACATTTAGTCAGATTTTTTTAGTAGTCAGAGTAGTAGTTTATCAGATACTTCTTTACCAGTTCAGCAGCAGAAATCAGATCTTCATGTCTCTAATTCTTAATTCTATATTATCTTAATTTTAGTCTTTATTATAACCGCAGTGCAATAAAACACAACATGGATCTAAAATTTACATCCAATCATAAAATATGAGAATTGTGGTCTGTAATGAAGTGGCCTAGTGCATTGCAGACCCATTGTAGAAGACAGGATTGTGAATGTGAAGGGCCTGGTTCAGGTCTGGACCTTCACTCTGTTATGGACTGGATGGTAATACTTTTCTTTGTCATTCTGTGTGTGTGTGTGTTTGTGTGTGTATAACTATAGAAGAACCAGCGGATGAGAGGAAGCCAACATTCCTCATCCCATCCGGCCCCTCCAGCTCCAAGATAGTGTTGAGGGGACAGGTGCTGGAGATGGAGTGCATTGCCGAAGGACTGTAAGTGAAAGAATCTGCCATTACTTCAGTCCTTAAAGCCTCAAGTGTCCACCTGCTCGAGTGTCATCATCACTCTTTGTCTCCCCCCCCCTCGATTTGAATCCAGGCCCACCCCTGAAATCTCCTGGATCAAAGTGAGTGGCGACCTCCCAGCCAGGCGCACTTCTTTCCTGCACTACCAGAGGACCCTACGTATTGTGAATGTGTCCGAATCAGACGCAGGAGATTACCGCTGCACCGCCAGGAATCGGTTCGGCTCGGTGCACCACACCATCCACGTCATGGTCAAAGGTCTGTCTGTGATGAAACGCACAGTATCCCGTCAGGCCATTCGCTCGCCATGTGGCGACACAGTCTCTCCGTTCTCCCCCCATCTCTCATAATTGATTCATGCGCAGATGCCAACAAGGCAGTGTGTTCAGTGATTAATTCTCCAGCCTTCTGCTGCATTCTGTTCTATTTTCAGCCGCTCCATATTGGATCAGTGGTGCTCCCAGGAACCTTGTTCTAGCTCCAGGAGAGAACGGTGTGCTGACCTGCAGGGCCAGTGGCACACCCAAGCCCTCCATCACCTGGGCTATGAATGGCATCCCCATAGAGAGTGAGTGCAACCTGTTCCTTTGTCTGAAACCCACTGTGTCTTTGTCTTTTTTATTTTTTAAGCTGTTTGAGACAGGATTTTTGTTTTCAAATATTGTTTTTCTTTCTTATGGGGATGATGTTTCATAATTATGATACCTGAGTTTGACAACAATACTTTTTTCAAAACCTCACAGTGACGAATGAAAGGTGTTTTTCTTCAAAATCCTTTTTTTCTATTCAACAAAAATATGTAAATCTCCTCAGTTGTATCAGTGTTAAATTTCGTCTCTAAGGAATTGTTCAATAATTTCCAATTATTGTCACCGTGAGGTGGCCAGGCAAGTAAGACTTAAAATCTGACTACGCATTGAATGCCAGATTTGCCAGGTGTGATACCCAGCCTTACATGTGTGATGCATAAATGATGACCAAAATCAAAAGTTATCTGTTTGACCCCAAAAAGCTCCTGTTAGCATATTTGTCCCAACAGAAGCTTCTCTACAAGATTCAGCCAGAGTTACATCTGTAACCCCTGTTATCCCTGAACAGATTCCCCCAGGGATCTCAGCAGAAAGGTGGAGGATGACACCATCATCTTCACTGATGTGCAGACTGGATCCAGCGCCGTCTACCAGTGTAATGTCTCCAATGACTATGGATACCTCCTGTCCAATGCCTTCGTCAATGTGCTCTGTAAGTTCATTACACAAGATCCATTTGTTTTCCTTTTACATTGATTTCTGGACATGGCATTAATTGCTGCTGCCTCACTGCAGCGGAGCCGCCCAGAGTGCTGACACAAGCCAACCAAGTCTACCAGATCATTAAAAACCACCAGGCCCTCATGGACTGTGCTTCCTTTGGGTCACCTATCCCTAAAATTACATGGTGAGTTAATGAACTTTTAACAGCTGAAAGTGTATAGTGTTTCTTCAAAAGCTCAAAGTGGCTGCATTTCTGTTTCAGGTTCAAAGACAGTCGGTCCAGCACCCTGGATGGAGACCCTTACATCCTTCATGACAATGGGACTTTAGAGATTCACGTGGCTCAAGCCCACAATAGTGGCAAATACACCTGCGTGGCCAGGAACACACTCGGTATCTCTGAGAATCATGTCTACCTGGAGGTCAAAGGTGAGAGTGTTTCTGACCCGAAGATCCTGCACTGTACTCTACTGTACTCACTCACTCTTGATCAGAGCATGTATCACAACAGTGAGCTGTCTTTTTAAAGGACATGTCATGTAAACAACAATCAACAGAAAGAAATTACAACAGTACACCTGCAAGAAGATCCACAAATAATAATATAAGTAAAGTATAGAAAAAAACCAAAGCCAAGAAAAATTGAAATAGATAAAAAATGTAAAGTTTAAATAACATGGAAGATAAAAAATATTGTATTTCTGGTTACAGCTTCTCACATGAATTGCTTTTCTTAATACTAGGATGTTAGTCAAATAAAAAGCACATTTATGACATAGAGTTAGGGTTAGGGTTGACCAAACATTGACCAAAAATGATTTTTTGTTAAAGAAAGTAATAGTTGCACTCCTGATATTAACCTTTGACATCAAGCCCTCTTCCAGACATTGTATATTAGTTCCAATAGGAAATATTTGTATTTCAGGCTGCTGAGGCTTATTGTTTAGAATCTTTAATTTTAGTACATTTAAACTGAACCTCACCTCTTTGTCCCCCACTCCCAACAGAGCCCACCCGAATCCTGAAGCAGCCAGAGTACAAAGTGGTCCTGAGGGGCAGGTCTGTGGTGTTTGAGTGTAAGGTGAAACACGACCCCTCTCTCATCCCCACCATGACCTGGCTCAAAGACGATGGGGAGCTGCCCGATGATGAGAGGTCAGAGCGGGTCATTTCTTAGACCATTGCTGTTTTTCTACATTAGCTGTAGTGGATCTAGCAAGTATCTAATTAGCCATCTTACCTTTAATGAAACTATACTCTTGATGTATGTCTGTGTCTTTACTAAAATTCTTGTCCTGGCTTGGATGCTTATTCTTAGCTCGACAATAAAACTTAAGGTGCTAAACTGTCTGTATGAATGCTTTGTTTTACAGATTAATCGTAGACTCTGACAGCCTCACCATCACTGATGTTACAGAGAACGACGCGGGGGTGTACACCTGCATCATGAACACCACTCTGGACCATGATTCGGCCAGCGCTGAGCTCACTGTTGTCGGTATGTTCAGCTTCCCGGCAGCTCAGTTTCACTGACTAATGAACCAAAATCACAAATTATTAACGTGTAACCTCTCTCCATCTAAGGGCTTCCACAGAGAAGTGAACCTGTCCAATAACTTACACAACAGATTGTCTTTCAGCCATTCAAGGTTAATTGCCTGAGAGTTTACTTAAGAGGGTCGGCGCGGATTTAGTCTGCTATCGTGTCAGCAGCATGAATATTTGATTGTTGCCTTCTTAGCGAGCCAGATAATCTTCTTTGTTTTCTTATGGCTGACTGACCACTAAACTCCCTATTTCACCCCTGCCCTCCCACCTGGCAGAGGCCACGCCAACACCAGCTGTTGTCTACGGTAAACCTGCAGCACACGTGGGCACCCAGATGTGCTCTGCTGACATGGGCTTGTGTTCTATGTTGGATGTTTCTGTTAAGTGAAGCATGTGGTGGCTTGAAGATTTGTTTTGGACAATCACATGGCATTTTCATTTATTTTTTATTTACTTTTTATTTTAAATAAATTGTATGTTTTTCCATTTTTGCAAAACTCCATGAAGGTTGAATGCATTAAACCACTGATGCAAACATTTAGGCAAAGAGGAAGCAATTTCCACTCACATTTGAATAATTTGTAAAGCAGACATCTCCCCAACGCACCACTTGAGATCTTTTCAAATGCACCATTGCCTTATCACTAATTTATTCCAAGCATGCGGCCAACTTTATCATTACAATTCCTAAACATGAGCTTCAATATATCTTCTCCATTGAGCCCGACACTCTTATTTCATGCAGGGTGATTATGGTCGTTTCATATGCATGATGCAGTGTCTGCATGTGTATCACAGGGCAAATAACATTGTCAAGTGGAACATGTTAATAAATAGAGGAGTAACTAAAAGGCGTGTTGGGTTAAACCAACAAAACGTTTGTAACCAGATATCCTCTGTTATTTTTGCTTCATCTTCTCGTGGCATGAACCCTTCATATTGTGTAACTGTAACTGTGCGTTGATGCCGCTGCCCGTGCTGTATCTCCACCAGAGCGACCCGACCCTCCCACTGACCTAGAGCTGACGGACCAGAAAAAGAGGAGCGTACAGCTCACATGGACCCCTGGGGATGAACATAACAGTCCTATTCAGAGTACGTCTTAATTGTGTGTTTGTGTGTGTATGTCTATCTCAGTTTGTTGGTCGTGGACTTCACCAAAGCTGTGTGTGCAATTACAATAACTGACAATAACTTTTCACAGATTTCACACAGTTCAGTTTACTTGTCACCAAACTGTGATTATGTTAAAGATGCCTTTAGGTTGCTTTATGGCAATTGTAGGATCCAGTGTTTTTGTAGTTAAATCCATAGTAGGGACTAAAAGTCGGGATATCTTGGCCTCTGCTTCTTCGATTTAAATAAACATCTATTTCTAAAGGAAGTTCGAAACTAAATTGCTGGACTATCCGTTTAATTAATTAAGTTTTTGCCATTTAGCTGACTCTCCTAAGCAGCAAGTAGTGATATGTGAACATAATCAGAATGATAGTAAACTATAGTCTTCATAATTATCAGTCAATCAAACTAAAGATTCTGAAAAAGTAAGGGAAATAAAGGGAAAAATCCAAACATTTTTGGAAAAACATAAATAATGTAAGCTTGAACAGAAGTTGGAAAAACTTTTTAGCTTTTTCAATGACAGCTGCTAAAGTCAGCTTGAAGTCATTAAAACCAATGAAATGGTTACAAGTGTTAACAGCCTAAAAAATACCAAAATGTTCATAGAAATGTCTCAAACCACTACTGCAGCAAGATCTACTCCTTTACCGTCTGTTAGTATGATGAAAACATGGCTGAATCCACCATTTCCTTGAAGTCTGAAAGCGCTGCCAGAGTGCTGTATTAAGTTACAGCATCCAAACAAACCTTGAGAGCATTCATTCCAGTTTTGCAAATATAATGTCAGGCAGAGTATAAAGTGTTCAGTTATATACAATACTTGTCTGTTTTATATTTTACGCAGAATTTCTGATCCAGTATGAAGACTCGCTGCACCACCGAGGTCACTGGCACAATCTTACTGAAGTCCCTGGAACCAAGACAACAGCTCACCTCAAACTGTCACCCTACGTCCACTACACCTTCAGGGTTTTAGCCCTCAATGCTGTGGATTTCAGCCGCCCCAGCTTCCCCTCCAGAGTCTTCAAGACAGAAGCTGCAGGTACAGACTCGGCTGTCCTTTTTGATTATGGAGTTTCTGAATAGAGCTTTATTCTGTAAATTAATTCTGCATATGCATGTTTTAATAAGACACAAATAATGAACTGAATGCCTTATTTCAGAAGCAAATCTGAATGTTGATCTGAGCCTCAGTGAAGGTTTTCCTTGGGATAATGTTTTATTTTGTCTTTATCATGATATATTTTTCAGCTCCAGACGAGAACCCAACCGGTGTACAGGGATTTGGAACAGAACATAATAATCTTGTAATCTCATGGAAGGTAATAAAGTTGTATAAGGCTGTCTGTTTTAATCCTGAAGCATTTACTGTTGTCCAGGGAGTGCCATGAAACATTAATGTCTCCTCCAATGTACTATGAAGCATGATTTAGTTATTTCCCTTTTTGTTTTTTTTGTTCTTACTTTTCTCTCTCTATCATCATCCACCAAAACCATACACATCATAGGGTGAATTCAGTCTTTTTTCTGAAACATAATGAAAATGAAGTTACATCTATAACTTTCTCCTCTGCAGCCGCTCTCAGGCCTCCAGTCTAATGGTCCCGGGCTTCACTATAAAGTGATGTGGAGGGAGAAGAATGACCACAGTGACTGGACCTCAGTGACTGTGGCTAACAATTCCAAGTTTCTTGTGTCTGGAACGCGCACATTTGTTCCATATGAGATAAAAGTTCAGGCTGTGAACGACCATGGAGCTGGACCCGAGCCTGCTACTGCCCTCGGCCACTCAGGAGAGGACTGTGAGTTCGACCAACTCTTTAGACCCTGGAGTCTGGGGCGTGTAACCTGTAACATTTGCTGAGGACGTTTCCTTTTGTGATTACCTGTTGTTGTGTTGTGTTCCTTGTCTATTCTACAGTGCCAGTGGCAGCTCCAGAAAATGTGCAGGCCATGGTGCTGAACAGCACCCTGGCAGAGGTACACTGGGACCCTGTGCCCTCTGAATCAATACGGGGACATCTTAAAGGATTTAAGGTACAGTACAAAAGATCACACACAGTGCAACATGCACACCAATCCCGCAAACCCATAACACACCCTCAACACTTATTGTTTACTGTCTGTGTCTTGTAGGTGTACTACTGGAGAGAGCGTAGCCTCCACAAACACAACCCCCATCATGTGGAGAAGCAGATCCTGACCTTCAGCGGGAACCACAGCCACGGCATGCTGCCTGGTCTGCACCCGTTCAGTCTCTACTCGTTCAATGTCAGGGTTTATAACGGCAAGGGAGAGGGTCCCCCCAGCCCCACCCAGCAGTTTGAGACACCTGAAGGAGGTAGGAGAAGGAAGATTCTTTCTGTCTTTCTTTCCTTTTCTTTTTTTCTCCTCTGTTATATGATACCACAACTGAGATAAACACTACATTTGAATTGTTTAGTGTATCCACTATTTATCAGGATGTACCATTACAAGCTAGTCTTGCTAGCAAACAAACAACAGCATTGCTACTCCTGATTCTAACCCTAAATTTCAGTGATACAAAGAGTATTCTACCAGAAAGACTGTGTTGTAAGTAAATAAAGCTGCCTATAGTAAAAGGCAACAGTTCTAGATGTTATATTGTGAATGGTTGACAAATACAAAATGTAGATTTTTCATCTATACCTAAAAATTCTCAAAACCTGAGGATTAGGTTTAAATAATAGTTGATGTTATGGATAAACACTAGACAAGTAATTTCAGTTTTAAACAGTCGAACTCTGCACATACATCATTCTGTACAATAAAGGTCAAACATAAAAATGAATTAAGTATTAGCAAAACACACTTTTAAATGGAGGGGGACTTTAAATGTTAACAGATGCACAAAGTCAAACTCTCAGATCTTCAAGAACCCATGACTCAGACACTTTCTCTCTTTAATTGTTCCTTTAAAATTGTGTAACCCTCTTTAGCTTTACTTTCACCAACTCGTTTTGTGATTCATGTGTTTTCTGCAGTGCCAGGGGCTCCTACATCCCTGGTAGTCACCAACCCCAACCTGGACTCTCTAACCCTTGAATGGAGTCCGCCTCACATCCGCAACGGACGGATCACTGGCTACACCCTCAAATATCAGCCAGGTGAGATTTTTTATGAGCTTTTATATCTTTACCTAGAGAAAGTCATCTTCCTTCATGTAGTTTGTAGTTTTGTATGTCCTTCTTTTTCATGTCTTGTACTGTCATCATGTACAGACCTAGATTATTAGACAGTAAGGAAAGTTTAAAGTAGTCTAAGAGCATTTAAAACAACTTATTTTGTAAAATAACAAAATTACAACACAAATTAACAAGTCAACTTTTGTCACTCCCGCCTTCTATTCCTGAATCCTACACCTCTTTGCTCCAAATGCTTTTATTTCCACCCCAACCCCATCTATGACCCCCCCCCCCTCCTCATACCTCTATTTAACTTACTTCACTACTTCCCAACTTCCATTCCCGTCCCATTATTCCTGTCACCCATCCTCCACCCCTGTAGTCAATAACTCCAATGAGCTGGGCCCAGTGGAGGAGCTGGCCCTTGCCGCCAATGAGACCTCAGTCACTTTGCCAAACCTCAAGTACAGCACACGCTACAAGTTTTATTTGAATGCGAACACAGTCAGGGGAGCAGGCCCAGCCATTTCTCAGGAAGCTGTCACCATCATGGACGAAGGTAAGTCAGCAAATGCAGACAACTACAAGTAAATGTGCATGTTTCTTCCACTGGAAAATTTGACGAATATTTAAGCTGATTAAATTTGAATTATTTCTATAAGTCAGGTAAGAGGATCCAAACAAGCCATTAGTTTGCAGATCATATGTACAGTATGAAATTTAAGCACGTCACACAGCTCTTCATTACACCATACACAGAACATACATTCAACAACTATCTTGCCTTCGTCAGGGCGGTTGATGAGTTAAGATTTAAGATTGTATTCCAAAATGTTTTTGAAAAGTTGTTTTTAAAATAGTATGATTTGTTTTTATGGCTTTTACATTTTTTGTATCCACTAGGAATAAAAAAAAATGTTTTAGAAGGTATTTAAAAACACTTGATGGTAATGCTGTTTTGTGATATGTAAGTGATCTACACTACATTGATGGACTGAATAAGGATTAACCTCAGGCACCATCCTGATCAAGGCAAGATAGCTAAACAAGTTTGCAGAATAAAGCATTTCCATTTACTCCATCCATTTTGGATGGACTCACGCTGAAGCTGTGTGTGCCTTCTCAAAGTTGAAAAACATTTTCTTCCAAACTCTGAAATGTTGTTTGTTGTGAAGCATGGTGTTCTGTTTTGTGTGTGTTGTCTGTAAAGAAGGGCAGAAACAATTAGACTGTAAATCGATTAACTGAGAGAATTCTTTTTTCAAATCATTACTTTTTGTGATTGCTATAATGCAAAAATGGCAGTTTGCTTGGAACGGCGTTTGCTTGTTCCAGCTTCTCAAATGTAAAGATTTGCTGCTTTTATCTGTTTAATATTGTCTGTTCTTTTATCTGTTTAATATGTTTAATATTTTCTTATTTTTTGACTAAATAGTTAATCGATTGACCAAAAAAATGACATTAATTAAGACATTAATCGATATTAAGGCTGAACATTATCATGTGTTTTTTGTGTATTTGAGATGTTCTTTGTCAGTCTACCATGTCTACACTATTACAGTATAATCCACATGTTATCTGTATTATCTTTTATTTTTAGCCTTTACATAGCATGATATACTTAAGCATCCAAGTCCATGTTTAGTGGAAAATAAGTGTGATCCAGTTGCATTGTTACACAAGGTGACCCATGCTGTTATGTAACCTCAGACTGATCATCTCTTACATTACACAGCATGCCAACATGAATCTCATTGTTGCTGTGACACACAGTGACACAGATGGAGGGGGGGGCTCATCACATAGTGACCGCTGTCGTGTTGTTTCTCTGTGTCCCGTTTCTCTCTACAAGCTCTTATGTCGCAGCTTGATGTAGATGTGGGTGCAGGTACAGGTGGAGTCTAGATGGACGCATGTTTTAACAGATACAGCCAATAGCTCTAAAATCCACCGCAGGCATGCGCTCCTCATATTTAAGCAATTTTCCCGTGTCTCTATAAAATTCTGCGGCCAACCACATAGATAAAGATGCTATGTGAATTGTGCCTTTTTAATTTCATGTGATAAAACCAGATGAATCGCTTGGCTGCTTTTTAAAACATTTTTTTTTAAAGTTTGCTTTTGGTGACTTTGAGCCCTTCTCACTTCTTCCACGGTGGCTGCTGGCGATGCTTCCCGCTGCATTTGCTTGGCATGCCAATGACCTGTGGGGACTGTGCATAACAACTTCAGTGTCTGTGGTGTCTGTGCCTGTGGAAAGTGTTTGCGTCTCTGTGTGTGTCTCGTGTGTGGTGCGGTCTTTACCCCTCTCTGTGTTGTTTACAGGAAACACCCAAACCCTTCATCCCATTGCACCGTCTCCTCCACGCCATCCGCCCCACAAGGGTACAGATACTGCTGTAACCTTAGTACCCTACATGTCTGATTTGTTAAATGATCAGCATTGTGCATTATTTTGTTTGTTGTTATAGTGTCCTAGATTGAAACTGCTATTGTGTAAGGCTATGAGGGTCTAGATTCAGTGATGCTAAGAGTTTTACATGGGACTATAGTTAAATCAAAGCAATGAATTGCCAGTTATTGGATTGTCCTTTGACCAACAGACCAATCTTGATGGTTGTCTTTTCTCTTGTGTGCTCAGCGCGGCCTGTGAGTCCTTTTGGAAACGTTAGCTCCTCGATTGGAGAGGACGGGACCCTGATCAGTTGGGAGTACTGGGGCCCGGAGAAAAACGTTTATGTAGAATACATAGTAGAAAACAGTAAGCAAAGCAACACACCTTTATTTCTGTCAGTTCCACACATAGGTGGCAAGAGACTCCTACTTCATTATTGGCTGCCGGTGCAGGTGAATAGAAAAATTGGCAGTCACGCTGATGCTGCCTCCTGCCAACATGGAGCCAAATGTTATAAACAAAGCTGTCTGTGATTGGATTGCTAATTACCCAGTCCTGTTATTGACTGGAGTTGCAGGCATTCCCCATGACAGTTTCCCTGGAACTTATCTATACAAACATCGTAAAAAGCAGCACAAACATTCTTGTTATGCCAATTGATTTTGACTGAAGTGCTCGCCCATTATTTTTATCCACCTGCAGCGAGGATGGAAAACACTGTGTTGTTGTTGTATGGCTCTCTCATACCTACTGTTTAATGGATTCAATTAGGGAATATAATCATAGACCCCAGTAATTTAGAAAATGTTGTAATCAAAAAAATAATCTTGTGATTATCAGTCAAACACATTTCATATTTAGCTCATCACCACATGCATAATTTATGATGGCCCCGAGAGCCCAACGCACTGCTACTAAAGAAAACACATGCAAATAGACAAAAGTAAATGAAGAAACAATCTTATGGGGCATTTAGAAAAGAGAGTCTACATTCGTGCTAGCAGTCACAGAAAATGTTTAATTTGGACCAGATGATGGTGCTGGCAGAGGATTCTGCATCTGAGCACCGTGAATGTCTGTACAAAGTGTCATGGCAATCCATCCAGTAGATAAATATATTCCAGTCTGGGTCGGACCGAATGGTAGACCGGCTGACCAGCAGACATTGCCATCCCTGAGCTTGAATGAAAATGCTGCAAAGTGAGAAAACACGACCAAATACAGAAGCACTGCAAGTCTCGCGGAACACGAGAGAAATGAGTTACAAAACAAGTTTCCAGGGAACAATAAACACACGGAACTAGTGTTCCTCACTTTTTATCGTCCCCTAGAAACATCTGTTGTTTTGCAACTCATTTTTCTTGTGTCCTGTGCAGCGCCTCTGAATGTGGTTTTATTTTCTGATATTGCAGCATTTCTTTTCTAAATGCTACACATGTGTTGGTGAAATTCTTCTATTAATTTTCTTATATTTTGTCAATTGCGTGTGTTTTACAAATGTTTTATGCGTTGAGCTTTCAGGGCCACCAAAATAGTTAATTCATAAGTTAATAGTTTTTTTAGACGTCCATAATTCCATTAATAAAAACCATTTAAAGTTAATATAGACAGATGTTTAGTTCCCATGATGTCAGGATCCCCATGACCCATCTGTAGTTGTGTTTGCTCCCTCAAACGTCCCTCTCTTCATGAACGTCCCTCCTGCAGGTGAAGGTGAAGAGGAGTGGCAGAAAGAGCTTGTGAACGGCTCTCAGAACGTTATGCTGAAGGGCTTAAAGGGTGGCCTCTCCTATAGGGTGCGTTTGGTGGCCAAAGGTCACCACGACCAGCCGCTTCACCTCTCTGAGGAGCTATTGGTCAGGGTCCCAGGTGAGGCAGTTCCTGGGTGGTCGCCTCCACCATGGTCCGGTCTGGCCTGGCCTTGTCGTGTCGTGTGTAGAATGTGTATTAGTTTGTGCCGTTGTGTAATTGTAATCTAGTCAAGCATGGGTTTAACAGATGTGTTGTGGTCACTCAGTATGCCAGGCATGCACTGTAATGATATAGAGGCAGTGTGTAGCATCGTGCATGATTGTGTGGTTGAATTTTAGCATAATTTAAATCAGTCCTGTAGATTTGGTAATTAGAAAAAGTGGATATCATTCTCATATAGAAGTTTAATACATGTTTAGTGGTATAATATCCAACCTAATATCACCCACAATAAACCGGCGTGTACAGTATGTGTGTTTGCGTGTAGTCTGTGTGTGTTTGTGTGTATCTATGGCTGTTTGTACACTTGTGAGTGAAAAATGTATTACCTACATTTTGTACTAATATGGCTTCAGTAATGTGTTCAAGTCACCATTGCATTAATCTACAAGATTGCTAACTCGTCTAACATTAAAATTGCCTTTTTCAGTAACAATAAGCACTCGTTATCCACTCATCAACTGAAATCTCTAACAACTAGACACTAAAAGGAACTACTTGTTGCACTTTCTACATGTTTGTTTTAGCACATAATTGTGGATATTGTTTGTATTTTCCCTTCTTATTGGGAAAAGTTCATCCAGTTGTAAATGTTAAGTCGTCATCTTCTCCTCCTCCTCCGGACAGCTGTGGCGAGCAGACAGGTGGACATCGCCACTCAGGGATGGTTCATTGGCCTCATGTGTGCCATCGCTCTGCTCATCCTGATCCTCCTCATTATCTGCTTCATCCAGAGGAATAAGGGAGGGAAATATCCTGGTGAGTAGTAGCACATACACCACCATGGACACATATATAAACCTACAAATAACCTTTATTTGCCGACATTTAATCATCTTTTAAGTTTTAATTGGATTTTAAGATTAGATTCTATCATGGTTCATGAATATAAGCAATAAGCAAACAATAAGCTTGTTTGTCTAAATTGCTTCTTCTTTTCTCACTAGTCAAAGAGAAAGAGGATGCACACACAGACCCAGAGTTCCAGCCCATGAAAGACGATGACTGTACTTTTGGGGAATACAGGTGAGAGAAAGTGCTCCGGCCTCTGGAGCCCCCAGAGCCCATTTTACCCATCAACCCCTGCCCCGTCCCTGCTTTCTACCCAGATCTGTTCTCTCTGGCTGGGCTGGAGCTCTGCACCCGCTCCCTCTTCTCAATCCTTACAGCTGACCACTAACTGAACCAGGATCACCAAAAATAACAGAAATTCAAAACAAGAACAAGAAGTGGCCGCCCTCATCTGAACTTCTCTCAACAGAAGAACAGTTTTTTTTCTGGGGTTTGGGACATCCTGGATGCTACTTGTTGTCGGACTCAGATTGTGTGTGTGCTTGATATGACATGGTGGTGTCATTTGAGAAGCAGGATTCTTCAGGTTCAAGGGATTTAGGTGTTTGGGTGTTTTGAAACTTTAAATAAGACTGTCAGGAAAAAATATAAAAGCTAGATTAATTTGCAACACATACTAAACTGACGCTAAACTGACCCTAAGCATCAAATTCCAACTAAGCTACTCATATACATCCTTTGTACAGTATATATAGTGTTAACACTTTGCCTAGTGTATTTCTACATACACAAACACTCTGATAGGACAGAAAATCTGTGAAATTATCATTCCTGCTAACTTAAAGCAGTTATCCAGCTATGCTTGTTAGCCTCCTCTTTCTAGGCTGCTTCTCCATTCGCACGCAGAATAAAGAAAATGAAGCACTTTACTTCTGTATAGTTAGCATTTTTGAAATTTTTTTTATAAGTCAATTTATAAGATGGTCTTACTTTTATATTTTATATTCCTTTTTGTATTATGTATACATAAATCTGTTCTATGGATTTAATGCTGTGATAAATACATATCGATATATATATATATATATATATATATATATATTTAACATGTTATCTGCATGGTGTGAAGATCTGATATATGAAAATTTGCTCTAGGCAATAATGTGATGAATGGAATTATTGTTCATAATAGATATACAATATATCGATGCATATGGATCTTATATGAAATGATCAGCATGTTTGAGGGAAGCAATCATCACAGAGTGTACAAGAGCTGGTTAATGCAACAGGTCAGTAGCCATTCTTTAATAGTAATAATTCTTAAAGTGTAAGGCTGGTGATATTATACATTTTTATTATTGTCTCCAAAACCAACAATGTATTAGTCTTTCAATACTTTCCAATGTCTCCAGTGTGTTTGTGGCTCTCTGCTTCAAGCCCATATTCCTACTGAAGACTCAAAGAGGAGTAAATAGTGTATTTATTAGGGACTCAATTCAGTGGCAGACTTATTACGCTTGCAAATATTTATGGCAGCAGGACAGTGTTTTTAGGTTTAAATGAAAGTTAACTACAGTGCCCATGTTTGATGTAATGAAAGAGCATGCACCCAGTAGAACAATGTGGCTCATTGATATGTTTTTAATAGAGTTTGGACAATAATGGAGTACTATGGCACAGAGGAATATTCTTTGACAGGCGCTGGGTGCACAATCACTACTTAGTACCATAAATTCATTTTTTTATCTTTTTATGGTATTTGTTGACAACAAGAACAAAGTAGACTATCACCAGACTTATCCTTTCAAACTATTGTAGTTTGCGTAAAACGAGAGACCTATTTACACTGCAAGGGACACTCTCCAACGGACATCGACTCAAAGAACACAGTAGACAATAAATCACAAGGCAAAGTGTACAAATATTATAGTGCCTTTGTGAAAGTATACTTTATATCCATGCTGTTTCATTATGTTCAGCTGGAACCTCACAGTATGTCAATAAAGGCATAACCTATCTCAACTCAGCTGTTCTTGTTTGACTCAAGGAGAGCATACTGTAAGTTCAGACTATACATGCACAGTATGTGCTTGTTAAAGTGCCACACGTAAAAATAAAATAAATTCTTCTCAAGTGTGTGCAAAGTGCAATCATCCCTAGGAGTGACTGTTGTGTGGGATCTCAGCTGGATCTCCTCATCTGATTGCAGGGGTGTGTAGGTCTCAGGAAAGGTAAGGGTGGTGATGGCAAGGGTGGGGGTTGACGGTCATTGTTCTGTAAATCTACCATGTGTCAGTGTATAGTTGAGTCTCCGTGGAGAAAAATGCTCGCTGCATAAGCATCCCAGGTTTTTTCCCGGCTGTCATCAAGTTTAACATTTGGTCATAAAGCCTTCATCATGTACAGTGCATAGTCTTTTAAGTCATTTATCTGTGGCTTTACTGTGCTATTTTTATGCCTAAAAATTTATTTTGCATACTGATTAATATCTATTCTATTTAAATTTGAAAACATTTCAGCATTATGATGGCTTTGTGATCTTATCTCATTGATGTTCAACTCATGTATGTGGAATGTTTTCAACTATCTGATACCCAAAGAAAACTTTCTTTGCAGATTTTTCATGCATTTTGCCAATTTGTGATTATTATCATGCTTGCTTTGGGGGATGTTTGGCTGAAACCTTGCTTTCCAAGTTTTATTCACATCATTGCCTTGGATTTTGTGTTTTTCATCACAACCTCTGTCTGGGGGGGGAAATGCTTTTGTCAAACAACATATTTACCACTTCATATTTGGTTTCAGGGGGAATCTGAACAGGGATTGATTGCTTGAGCTTTATTCCCCTGTTGCCTGATGGAAACCAACTAATCATTCATAGCTACCGTTTTTTAGACATGGAGCAAGCCAAATTCAAATTTGCTTCTTGTGCAGTGGACAGGAATGTTCATTGTTGCATATTAATTGAAACTGCTGACTTTACACTTTTAAAAAGTTGTGAGCGAACTTATTTTCAATCTGGAAACTATTACCAATCAAACTTACAGTAGACTGTGGTAAAAGAAACTATCTGCAGTTCAGTGCTCCATCTAAAAAAAGTGATCACTAATATCCTTGTTGCATCTGTCACATCATATCACCTGTAACACATGCATTTAATTTTCTCCTCCAGTGACAATGAGGACCATAAACCATTAAAAGGGAGCCGCACGCCGTCTAATGGGACAGTTAAGAGAGACGACAGTGACGACAGTTTAGTAGACTACGGGGAAGGAGGAGACGGACAGTTCAACGAGGATGGCTCGTTTATCGGCCAGTATAGTGGAAAGAGTGTCAGCAGGGACACTGCTGAGGGCCATGAGAGTTCCGAGGCCCCATCTCCTATTAATGCGATGAACTCCTTGAACTCGTTTGTGTAGCCAGTCGGTCCTCACAGAACAGCATGAGGTGCTGCTCAGTCTCCACATTTCTCTTAGAGGGCTGTTCCAACACCGCATGGCTTTATGATCACATCCCCATCCCCAGTGCCACACATAACACATGAAATACAGGCAACTCATCAAAGACATTTATGTTTTCACTTGGAAATCTTCATGACGAGGCTTGGAAAACTGTGGCTGATTATATCTTAAGCAGCATTTAGAGAGGAACTAGCTCAACCAGACATTTGCTATCAGCACATGTAATACTTGATATGACCTAAATGCATATATTAATTAACACTTTGATATTAACAGGTGTTGCATTCTTACCGCAAATCTCTTATGGACTATGCAGTGCTTGTCTGAACTATATTTGTTTTTGTTATTGGTTATTATATTATATACTATGTTCAAATAGTAGTCAGTGTCTCCAGTAAATGACTATTACTCCATGTACTTTTACCCACCCAGAAGCTTGTACAAGAATCTGTATTTAATAATGTAACACCATCATGTAATTCCATCATGCATTTACAAGGCAAATCATGTATAGTGTGTATATGTGTGTGTGTGTGTGTGTGTGTGTGTGTGTGTGTATATATATAAATATAAACACACACACACACACACACACACACACACCTATAAATTCAAATATGTGGAATAAGGATTTTGGGGGCCGC
>JAVQJD010008273.1:0-11400 GCA_036023655.1 Nannoperca australis | reverse complement strand
TCAAACACAGCCCAGCAGACTTTTATTAGAACAAGGAAATAGTCACCAGGCTTCCTTGTTTTTCACGCCCAATGCCACCAATCTCCCGGTCATCCACGACGTGAAAAAAATAAATTAATACATTTTCCTAGGGGTGGGTGGGGGGGGGGGGGGGGGGGGGGGGGGGGGGTGGGGGTGGTAAGCATGAAGGGGTCTCACGGATGGTTTATTGTCGGCCCAAAATTAGGAGGAGAAACTTTTTTTCAACCTCGGTGACCTGGCAGGCAGTTTCACTCGCCAATCAAGAAAAACATTCTCCAGGAATCACACCTCTATTTTGGATTAAAAGCAAACGTCCCGAGGGGGAATTTAGCACAGATGGATGCCTGCCACCTCCCCGATAAATGACTGCTCATGTTCAACATCTTCAGTGTTGCCTGTTTTTCTGACCGAAAGAGAGAAAGTAAATGGAATATTAAAATGTCTTATCCTCGGCTCCGATTTTTTCCTCATGCTCACAAGCATTTTATCTGTAGGCCATATGTCTTCTATGTGCCAACATTTCCTGCTTCAGTCATTAGCATATAGTGCATCAGTTTCCGTGCAGCAGAGGATTTTTCCCAGGAAAGGGTGACAGTGCATGTTCAAAACAGCAAATGTAAAGTTTAAATTTTTTATGTTATGATTTCAACAATGAAAAGTTGTGAAGTATACGTTTTCCTTCATTACTGGTCTATTAAAGGCATTTTGGTTTGGAGTTTCAGTGAACTTAAGTGGGGAAACTTGAAATGTTCTTTCAGAACAATAACCTCGAACGAGCACTCGACTGGATCTTCACCCACCCGGAGGAGGAGGAGAGTGAGGCCCTTTCAGACATGGCTGACACAGAGCCCAACGACAACGCATTCTCCAACGCCAACTCACACAGCGACTCCACGCTGTCCCCAGACAGAGACACGTCGGGCCCGCGGGTCAAAGACGGACCGGGACGTGAGTGACTTTGATTTTTCACTGATTGTAGCTGCCTTGACTTTATTTATTATTAATCATTACCTAAATGTACCTTAAGTAATCAGAGGTTGACCAGTAGGTGATCGGTATTAGCATAAGACAAAGACCTGCGTTACAAAGAGATTAACATGGGGTCAGAGTAAAAACTAAAGTGTCAGAGGGCGTTTCTGTCTCCTGATGTTATAATCTCTCGCAGGTCAGTTTACCCTCAGCTCCAATTAACGTCTGCCACTGATACAGAGTGGCCTCTGGTGCTGCTGGGCACTGACCTGCTCTGCCAGACCAATTTTAGGTACAGTGGCATCAAAAACATGATTCAGGAGCTTTTTAACTCATAACCTTCCTCACAAAAAATATCTACAATGTAATAATGCATCTGCATGCCAGTGCTGTTTAAACAACAACCATGCAGAATTGTGGGTGAAAATAATGAAATCCCATTTAGAGTGCAATGCAAGGCTTTTCATCATTTTTAATTACTCCTTGCAGGAGCATATTTTGAACTGTCCTTGCCACAGAACCCCCTGTTTACTGTTAATGAGGGTAACAGTGTGTTTTTGCAGCAGGAACAAAACATATAATAATATAATATCCAGGTTTTTCTTTTGTAAAATGTGTAAAAACTAATATTGAACAGCAGCTGCCATTTTATTTTAAGAGTCTTTATAGCCAAAGCTTGATTGTATGCTGATGAATGCCTGTTGTTTACACAGCCCTCTATTGAACATATTGCTTTAAACAGATTGTGTAATGGATGGTTTAAGTCGGACATTTAGTAGTTGTGAAACATTTCTTATGTGACTTGATGTTTCCTTTTTCAGGATATGAGCTCTTTGCTTTCATCAGCCACATGGGAGCATCCACAATGTCTGGACATTATGTTTGTCACATCAAAAAGGAGGGAAGGTGAGTCACACAGTTTTATATTAATTCAGTTCATTGGGGTATAAAACTGACTGAGCATATTGTTGATCACAGCCATTTAGTCACAAAAAATATCTGTTGTTAATGGTCTGACCTTTAATGTGTTTTAATTTCATATCAATCATCTCAGGAAATTGAATAGAAAATCTATTATTTGTTTTTGCCACCAGAAGCCTGAAAATAAATTATTCAAAATTGCAGGGACCGTCTTATTTTTTTTTTTTGACTGAATGAAAAAATGTATGGACCCATTTCCTCTGTTCTCATAGCAGTCAGTTTTGAAAGAGGTGGCATTTCGCACTGTAATAAAAATGTGTATTTTCCACAAATGATCTCTCTTCCTGTAGGTGGGTAATCTACAACGACCACAAAGTGTGTTTGTCAGAAAGGCCTCCAAAAGACTTGGGCTACATCTACTTTTACCATCGACTGTCTAGCAGTTAAACTCAAGTTACCGCCCCCTCCACCATGCAACCTTTTAAAGAACCACAGTCGTTCACCCTCGAAGACTGGCGGACAACTTTAATAACAGCCACAGCGGAAATGATGGAAATAACCTCCCAGACCAGCTGCTCGCCTCACCATGATGTCATTCAGGAGCAACCAGGAATACTGGTCAGAAAGGGAAAGCAATGTGCTTTTTGTGCATATGTGTTATGTTATGCTTTAAATGTATATTTCAGTGTTTATGTTTAAGAAAATACATTTTCTTGATAGTGCAGGTGCAGAGGGATGTGTGCAATTTCCACTCCTGGAGTGCTCTGCACGCAAAATAACGTCACATATCAAATCTCATTGTTCCTTCTCTATGCCTTCAGCTACTGTGCCAGTATTTTCAAAGTGGTGCATTTTATAAATGTGTGTATTGAAAAGGGAGTGCTTCCCTGCCAGCCCTGAAAAGCTCTGAAACTGCAACAACAAACAAGAAATCACTGTGCTGCTTTTGGATTTGCATTTTACATTGAAATTCAAAAGAATGCCCAAGAAATTGAAAGGACATCAAGATTTAAAATGTTTCGGTTGACACAGAAAGAAATTACTAACATACTTTATGTAACTGAAGGAGAGCGCCAAGAAGGCTGTGAATGGGTGTTAACTTAGTTAAAAATACAGTATTACTGGTTAAAAAATGGCTCAAACCTGCCCCAGTTTTACCTGGAGATGACCTGCAAGTTTGTCCCTTTTTTTTTTGTGAGAAACTTTCTGAGGTACACTGGCCGAGTTATCAAGATACAGAAGTATGTTTCCTTCCCTGAAAGCACTTTTTGTCTAAAACAAGTTCAGGTTTTGCACCTGATGCAGTTGAAGTGGACTTTTTATTCACCAGCTATAAGCAATTGAATGTGATATCTTTAAATTTCAACTTTATTACTGCTGGGCTGGTAAATCCTTCAAGTGGCCATTAGTTTATGAAGACATGACAGTATTACACGTTATGAATGCTTAATATAAGCAAAGCTGTGCTTACGTTAACATGGCTATCAAATCTTCAGTGTACATGTGAGTTATATCGAAGTCTTTATTCCTGCTGTGAACTTCTTCCTTTTAATTATTTTTGCCCAAATTGTGAAATATTTGCATCGTAGGCCACTTTACCTCTCAGCTGCAGCCGGTCCAGTTTGATTCCCTTATCACTTTGACAGATTCAGACTACAATGCAAAAGTTAAAATGAATGTTTCACTTGACCTGTTGCCACTTTTGTTTTACAGGTCAGTTAATTCAGTTGTGCCTCTGAACTGTTTTCACGTCTAAAGCAATACAGGCAACACAAACAAAGTCTACTCGTTATCTTCTGTATAATACAAGCGGTACAGTGACCTGCATCTCCTCTAAAATGTGCATTCTTGTCAGATAGGTTGCAGTGCTGAATGTATAACTTCATGGTGCTCGCTGCAACCAAAACCTCCTGGTCAGGTTCAGAAACCACAGTGAACGTAGAACTGGCCCTTTGCTCTTTAGTCACTCACTTTAACCTCATGCTGGATTGTCCACAGAGTCTGTACTCTTCTCATTTATCTACTCAGTTTGTTATTTACAGCCTCAGACTGCAACAGCATCTCAGTTTTTAGGTCCATATTCTCTATTTACAACTTCAACTTTTAAGTTATGTGCCACTTTACTTGAATCTGGTTTTATCTCAAATAGCCGAGTGTAATATTGCAAAGTGTTTTGCCGGTGGCACAAACACTTAATTCCAGTTTGGTGACCCTGGCATGCGGCGAAACTGTCTTTCACTCAATCGTGCACTTTTAGGTGCAAAAATAGACTTTCTGAGTGTTACAATGTTCTGCAAAAGTGGATGCATTCTTAACATTTCCATTTTAAGCTGATTTTGTAGTCATTAACTCTCATACTTAAGGAGAGTGAAATCCTGTGACAATAAATTGACATTTCTTAAGAGGGTTGAAAGAAATAAAAGGAGACATTTTACTGCAAATCAAAAACTGTGGATAGTGAAGAAATATGATTGTCGTTAAAAATGTCTTTCAACAATCTCAGCTAATGCAAAAGTCATTACTGTCTTTCTTTAAGGACTAATGTCTTTACAGACAAAAACTCCTTTATGGAAGCTTTCAGATAAATATCCATTTTACAGAATAAGTCCATATTTCAGCGATGCTCCCCTTTAAATAACACTGTCACAAAGTTTTATTATATCTGGGCCCCTGCCATCTTCATCAGATACTACTTGATAAACTGCTGCTGTCTTCATTGCCTATGCAGCGAGGAATTCTAATAAGTCTCTCTATGCAAGTCTTGTGTTTCTGCCGTTCTTCCTATAAAAAGTAACATTTTCAGAAACCGAATGTATCCTCCTGTCAAACACTGGTCTAGAACCAGTGTTTCAGCTCTTCATCATCAGTGGATTGCTGATAAACTTTGTTGTCTTGCTTAATGATGTTGAGAAATGTCTTCATATATTCTGTGCAATTAATTTTATTTCTCAGCCCCTTGCCCCCCCACCCATGATTTCGTTATCGTCTTTGTATTGTTTTTGTCTTTTTGTTTCAGCTTTCCCTCCAGCTCGGTCTCTTCCATTCTTTTTCTCTAGGTTGTTGAAATATAACAGTTCAGTTTGTCACAAAAAAGTTTTTTTCACTGTCAGCATGTGCACTAGACGTTGACATTTAGTCATTTGGGATTGTACAATTGTACTTTTGTGAGTTTTATTCTCTCTTTTTTTTCATTTAACTAAATGTCAAAAAGGTTCTCCACCTGTTTTTACTCTGTTGCCTTTTTGCAAACAAGTTTGTGCCAATTCTGTAGTTTTCATTACATAGTTTTCCTGAAGGGATTATTTTAAGTTGACTTTTGTAATGTATGTGTTTATCCAAATATGGCTTCGGTGTATGTGAATAGAGACAGTATACTCAGTGGCACTGTTTACTTACGAGGTTTGGATAATTTAATAAACTACACCGTTGTTGAGACTCGGCTTCTTTAAGAATGAACAAAAACTGCATTTCAAGTGTGACTTTTTCTTTCAGGAAAATAAAGACGCAAGAGCATAGAATATATAACAACAGTTTATTTTAAAAGATTACTTTCATATTGTATGTTTCAAAGGTGCTAATGCTTTCCTTGTGATTATACAGGGAGAGTAATATGCATTATAATAGGTGTTTTAGTAAATTAATTACTGTATATAAAGTATATAATATCTAAGTTAATTCATCAAAATATCTTTTTATTTATACATGTCTGATGCATCGATAAATAAACCAGAGCAAACTGCTTTTGTACACATTGAATTAAAGGAGTAAAGAAAGAAATGTACACGACTTGTACTGATAACCTTTATGAACCCCAACCAATGATGCCGTTGATAATGAATGCAAGAAGACTAAACACATCTATGAATTGTTGTTACCACATTCACAAAGCAAGAAATAAATGCTTTATAAATATGGATAACCAAAGTGTTCAAAATTGAATATATAAATACAGGGTATCTGGAGGTCTTAAGAAGTCTTTTAAAGCATTTAACTCAGTTTCCTCAGGAAAGTAAAGGCCTTGGAAGGTATCAAAAAATCAAAAGTTTAATTTACAAAATTACATATACATATTATAATGTATAATAATAATAATAACAATAAATTATTCCAGGCCCCTCTGGTTTTTTATTATGCTTTCATACTTTGGTGTGTGACGTATGATCGTGAAACAGGTTTTAAATTGCATTTTATGTGGTGTGAAATTTAGCTTGGCGAACCTTGCAGAAACTCTGAAATTAGATATTATGAAATAAATAATACTATGGATAAATAATGACAAAATACATTAACATTACCATGAAAAACATCTATATATTTTGAAAACTCAGGATCACAGTGAAGTGTTATTTCATTCTACTTCTTTTCACAATTACAGAGTTCATTGTAGATCTTTCTTATATTCCGGTAGTTTATTATTTCAAAATGTCTTTATTTATCTCTCACAATTTTTCTCCAATAACCATTTCATTTCATACTGCCACCTTTAATCACAAATCCTTTGACTCTCAATCAAGACATTTCTAAACAACCTGGGTCTCCATTTATAAAGCAACCCTGTGTAAACATGGTGTGGTACTGAATATATTAATATCGTTGATTTAAATGTTATTTTTACCTGATCTTGATTTTTACATGTGTAACCAGAACTAATGACGGTGTAATGCTTTAAAGCATATAACATTTAAAAACTTTTAATAGTTTACAGTAGCTTCATAAATGTGTGCATAACAATTTATTGATATGATGTTAAGCATGATCAAGTTTCAACACTAAAAGGCATTTGGCAGCAACAGACAGCTTTATAGGCTGGGGTTATTGAAAGCGTTACCAGTACATTTATCTTTTGCAGAAGTCAGAATTACAAAATCTCTACAGAATACAACTAATTACTCAGTTGAAGCAATGTGCCAGTATTCAAGCTCAAGCATCTAATTTCTTGCACACTCGTTAGTTCTATGCAAGAAAAAGCATCTTGTGTAGAATATATACTGAATATATACATCACTTTTTCATCAACGTTACAGATTTTAAAAGTGCATTGTAGAAATATTGCAAGAAAATTTCATGATATATTTCATTTTTATATGTTAGTGGCAGAGAAAGAAAGCACTTTCATGCATATAAATGAAAAGAGCATTCATAAATAAATGAATGTAGAGGATCTAGCATGCGATCAACCTCGATCTGTTCCTCAGGAGCATGCGTTAAGCTAGTTCACTTCACCTGAGAAGGTACAGTAGTAGGTAGGTTCTACAAAAAGAAAACTGTCACCAGGCATCCTAAGTCAATACACTGCAGTACAATGTACACAGTAGTTTAGATTTTAAGCCGGCAATTTAAGGTCTCTTTAAAAAAATAAGTTTTTCATTTTTAACACAACTACAGTATCTTGAAATGCAAAAAGCGAAGGCCTACAACCTCATAAGAAAACTAGAGTTGTTTTGGAAATCACAATTTAACAGACATCATGTTCTGAGTTTCTACAGTTCAATGTTGACACAAAAGACAGCTGGGAGAACCAGGGACAGAATATGTGTTCATATTTAAAAACGGAGGGATACTGGCCTCAAGAATAACTCCCACGTCTTTCAATAATCTCTCAGGAAATTATTACAAGAAGGTTGGGTTTAGGGTTTATGGAAACAAAAAGTGGATGGAAGCTTGTCTTGGACGTGTGGAGACTCTGATCTGATACAAATAAAATACCCACGGGGACAGCGCTCAGCATGCTGGCCCAGTGTGCTTCTAGCCGGCAGCGTGGGCACATACACCACAAGTGACTGAGGTGGATGTCAACAGAAACAAAAACTTGGCTGAAACAAATGTTGCTGTGCAGCTGTAACATAGATGAAAACCAGACTAACAGTCTACACCCATGATAGATTGTGTTTAGGCTCAAATTTGATTTGATTTTGACCTGATGTTGACGCTAGATAAAAATTCAGGGGATCACCAAAGTTATTACAATTCATCCTGAGTGGTGCAGAAATGTCTGCACCAAATTCCATGGCAATCTATCCAATAGGTGCTGAAATATTTTATTCTGAACCAGAGAGGTGAAGACAAACAGACCAATGTTTTGCTCTTCAAAGCCGGACTGAAAATAACTTATTTATTAATTTAATGATAATTAAATATTCAACAGGATAACACTGATTGACTAACTGGATGTCACCCATACTCTTTCACTGCCAATTGTTTTTTTATTACAACAAAATCTCTTGACAGTGACTACATTTGCACATGCGCCTCTGCTTTGGTCTCATTGCCTTTGCTTTTGTTCACTGTCACATATGCGCTGTGTCTCACTGGGTTCCGCTGCCTCCTTGATCTATTAAACATCATGGCTGGCCACAGAGACGGTGAGACTTTTTTTTAAGTATCTGACTGCAGTAGCTACTGTGTTTCTCTGTTTCAGCCGGAAATATCATCTTTCTCGGTATATTAAAAGTACCACTGGATAACAAATTAATGTCATTCGTTCAACGACAGATTTCTTGTTGTGCACATAAAAAAAGAGTTTTATTCTAAAAGTGCATCTAAGGGAGAACATATGCGGCAGACCAGTGAAATAAAACATATCTGATAGCAAAGCTTGATGTACGAGTGAATTTGTTGGGTGCAACTTAGGTCAAAGATGTGTTGCTACAACACAGGTCTATAAAACATGAAGGCTACACTTTAGGGGGATGGTGTTTGCGTGTGTGTATCTGTACTTTTCACTATCACTGGCCACTGAACACTTGTTTTTGTTCTCCCCCAGTTTCCTAATGAAGCACTTCTTCTCATACAGACCATGGCATCAAAGCTGTGCAGTTGGGAAGATGAATGGTTCTCGTACTAGTCTCTGCTTTCCCCTGATAGCATTCTTTCAAAGCACAGAATCACCACATCCTTTTTTTGCCAACTGAGGCAGACAGGGAAAAAGTGACGGGTTCACAATGGCAACATAAAACATGACCTTTTGCATAGGATCTGAGAATAAAAAACGACTTTCTACAGCACACCCAGACTGTGGACACGCCTGTTAAACACCAAGGTGCTGAGCTATATGGTACAGCAGATGATCTATCATTTGCGCTGTTGCACGGAGAGGAATGTGGTGTTCACTTCAAAGAGTGACTTTCAAACTAGCAAAAGTGACTAGAAGATGTTTGTCTAAAGACATGTTTTAAGAAAAAGCTTTGCTTCTGAGGTTGTGCAAAAGAATTATCTAAAATAACTGACTCCTTACAATCATGTGTTTTGTGGATGTGTGATAACTTAATGTTTTGTATCATCATGATGTGATTGAAGTTTGCAGATAATAAAACAAATATCTTTTCAAATATGTGCGGCACTCTGCCCAAGCTTACATAAATATTTAAATCATGCATGATGGCTGAGGCAAACTGATCTAATTAAATGTATGAGCTTCGCTGCCTGTGGAGGCGCAGCTAAGATACAAATGACTGCATTAGGAAATACCCCAAGCTCTCATAGGTCTTGGCTTGCAGCTACACATCTTTTACCTGTAATGTTATTATACTGTATTGAAATTAATACAATGAGGAAAATGAGCGTGTGTACATTGAATGTGAGGGGTACTAAAGTCACCCCAGAAGGTAAAGATGAAAGAGATATTTTTAGACCTGTAAAAACTTTTTTCAAATAAGAAACTTGGAAAGTTTCCACACTAATGAAGGTTTTACAGATTAATGTTGCCCAGCTTTCGTGTTTGTTTCTCCAACTAGTCAGCATAAAGGGAACAAAGAGAAGCTAGGAGCCAAGAGCAAAAAAAAAGAAACCCAGAAATTAAACAGAAATTAATGGCTGAGAAAGCTTTCAAGTTCAGAAGATGGCAGTTATTTAAAGAAATCAAAACCAGTCTGAAAATGGCTTAGTGTTTTTGTGTTGCCATAAAAATAGTATAAATAAATATTGTTGTTCGCATGCATTTGAGTAAGGCTTTACAACCTGGCTTGCACATTCCACTTGGGTTGAGGAAGTTATCTGTTTGTTACTAGTGCAAAGGGAAAACTTCTAAAAATATGTTAATTTTAAACAAGAATCCATTCATGAAAATGCTTATTCATGCAGTATCATTATTCTCCATTGAAAGGGGATGAAAACAGGCCAGGAATGGAATTCGGAGTTCCAGGTCATATGGCGCAGTATTTATCATTTGCTCACTAAATCCATCCTTCAGAAGAGTGAGACAGTCTTGAGTTTTTGAAAGTAATTGGATAACGAAATATTTTATTTTTCTCAAGGCCTCGTCTTTTCACTGCAAACAGCATGTGAGGGTTCCTCGACTCTGCGATTCTCAAAGTGTCTGTCTGCCCGTCTCTTCTGGCTCAGCTCTGTTCCACTGGATGAGTCAGTTTTTAATTGATGTGTTCTCTAAGGCATTGCTCGTACAATCTTTGCCCGTCCTTGTGCTCTTCGGGGAAATCACAAATTGCAGTGCAAATCCATCACAAAGCAGTCATTTCAAGCACTTGGAAGAACCTGTCCTCAGAATTGGTCCAAGGTACTTGGACGAAAAATATAACAACTTTGATGATTGTAGTTAATTTTGACGTGCATAAAAACTACACTATTGTCTCTAACATCAGATCCAATCCATTCTGATGTGTGCACTTTGGGCTTTTGGCTGTTGGGTAGAAATCGAGGAAGAGTAACTGAAGGGGGAGATGCTATTGTCACTACCTCCCATTCCTCAAATGTCTAGGTTGAAGGCCTGCATGAGAAGATCCAGGTCACCAATATTTGCAGCCTGGAAGAGTTCAGGCTGGTCCATCATGGATAAAGCTATCCTCAGAGCAGCCCAGATGTTTCCAGACATCACTTGGTGGGACTGCTGGCGACTCCGGCTTTTCCTCTGAAGGCTTAAGGCAGTCAGGAAGTTCCTGGCCGCCTCTCTGGGGAAGCAACAATAACAGGAATATATTGGTGGGTTGAGGAAACTTGCAAGGGTTGACCCAAATCAGGCCCTGTCCACCCATAGTAAAGCCAAACTTGTTGGAATGATTATACTTCCTCTTATGGCCCAGGCACACCAGCATTTGAAAGGGGGTGAACATATTTTTAATGGAATCAGTGCAATCAGTGAATTTGCTCATTGGGGTAAAGTAATGCTGTGCAAATCTTTTGAAGGTGCTGGCCTTAGAGGGAAAATAAAGCCTTATTAGTCTTATTGGTGCTTCTGATGTGTGCCCAGAATGCTAACACATCGTTTCTGGAAAGACATGTTGCTAAATTAGTTAAATGTAACTTTCTCAATTCTCAGATAACATCAGATAAAACCAGGGCAGCTAAAGTATCTATCTATCTGACATGTCAAGATGCCATGGATACTGCAAATGGGAACATAAAAAAAACTTAAATAGTTAGTGGCTGTATTTATATGGACACTATGGAGACTTCGGGGTCGAACCACCAATCCTGTGATTAGTGAACTCCCCCCACCTCCTGAGTCAGTTACTGCTGTCGCTTCCATATATTTTG
>JAVQJD010008257.1:0-17442 GCA_036023655.1 Nannoperca australis | reverse complement strand
AATGGCAGAATCAGAAGAGCATTAAATCAAGGAACCAATGATCTTAGTACATTATCAAATACAATACATTCAAACTAGCAATACCATCAGACTAGCAATATCATTTCACTATGATATTTTAGAATATGCTATACTTATATAAACAAGAATATGCTATACTTATATAAACAAGAATATGCTATACTTATATAAACAAGAATATGCTATACTTATATAAACAAAGATATAAAGATTAGTCTCATTCACCCATTCACAGATGGATGGCGCTACCATCCATGGGAGGAACTTAGGGTTCAGTATCTTTTGACTTGTAGAAAGGAGGAGCCGCTCTCCTAACACAGTGAGAAAAGACCAGCAGATGGCGACATCCCATAAACAGAGGTCGATGAAATGTGACGTCCAACAAAGAAAATATGTTCCCATCTGCGTCACTACCCACAATAACCACACGACATGAAAAAAACATTACACAATTCATGAAATGAATGCAGTAAAAAGTCACACGTTAGTGGGATTCTTTTGAATGATCACGTGACATTAACCACATTTATATACAAAAAGTGCAAGAATTACTGAATTGGCCGTGCTGTCAAGTGAGTTTGAAACTGCAACAATGACAAAAACAAAATCTAGAAATGACAATTTATTATGATTCTAAATGTATAAACTTGTCAGAATACACTTTTTATTCAGGGCATCTTTCTTTGATACAGAAAACCAAACTCAATTTAACAGGGATGTTAGTTTCCATGCACACATCCTCCACATCTGTATACAGATGACCATGGTCTGCAGCCAGGCTCTCCTGAGGGGAACAGGCTAGCCCAGACGTGACATCATCATTTTGATAAATGTTTGTCAACATATGCAAATGAGCAGTGGGGGATTCCAATTGGCTCAAAAACAAATTTTGGTTTGTCTTGAAGGTGCTTTCAGTATAAAAGTCAGGGATAGAAGCTCTTCAGCAGTTCATTGTTGAGTTCAGTCAGGTTAACTGCAGTCTTGCTGAAAGCAACATGTGCTAATGCTCAATAGTCATGGGCCTTTTTCTTTAGTGGATTGCTGAGTTTCCTGGTGTTTATGAGTTTATTTTTCTTGCTGCTTTGTGTTTTTTCCTACTTTTTGTATATAGTTTTTCACAACCACACTCACACCCGCTTGGACTGCAGTGTTTGTCTCTGATGAAAAGTTCAAACATGCCATCCACCAGATGAAAATGATATCTTTGCCTCCTTGTCTCTTTCCTCCATCAACCCCTTACAGGAATCACGACTCCTTGGGTCAATAACACCTGTCAACAGCACCTGGATCACTTTCACACAGCATTGTTAATCATAAATCATCACCACCAAGTGACAATCCACAACAACAACATGGGTACAAGAAAATGCAGGTTATCAACATTACTTCCAAGTGTCTCATTTCCAAATGCACTCACTGAGGATCAAAGCCTCTGAAACCAGTAGTAGCAAGCAGAAGCTTGAGGATTGCCCCATCAGTGTTCTTTATTGGTTTTTCAGGAATGAGGAAGTGTGTGAGGCAGCATCTTTACGGGAAGGCAGCAAGTGTGGGAGGGAGGGGCTACTGGGAATGCATGTGCGTGGGGAGGTTATGACAAATATTTGTTAAGACAGGAAGAGAGGGACAGGAAAAAAGTACAAAGTACAAAGGTGGAAAAGTTTAATCACATTTGTTGCTGGTTAATCACATTTCATCTTACTCACACTGCGGTCGATCTCTGTGTACCTGCCCCACCTTTGGATTCTCATTGTTTTTGTGTGCTACTACTCGAGAGTCTTTGGCAAACTGAACAATTATTCAAAAAGGGAGTAATTGTAGCTTGGGGCAATGATACACTGTGTTCTATTTCACAATGTCAAGAAGACACACACAGCACACACACAGAAATACAGCAATAAAAACAACCACAAAAAAAACAACCAGCGTGATTCACAGGGCAGTGACATGCACGTGTTCACACCACCTTATTGATCTGTGTACCAAGGCTGTGTGTATGTGAGTGTACTACATGGATATAATCAGGTCTCCTCACCCTTCTCCTTGCATTGCTTTGCACTGTCTGTGCTTGTATTTTTAGGTCCATATCTGGTATTGCTCTGTTCATTTTCTCACTCTGACAAAGAGGGAGAGCAGGCTGACCTTTTCCCTTAAAGGACGTGGCAGCAGCCGGCACAATATGTAAGCCGGGGAGTCAGCCAATAGGAATGAGGCCCCCCATTCCCGGCATCTCCTTGCAACCTCCCACGGATTCTCTCAGAGAGATGGTGAACTTAGATGGGGAGTTCTGGGAGGCATGACCCTCTAACTGTTGCTGCTAACACATATTTCTCTTCTTATAAGTCCATATAAGCATGTTTTTACTCTATTCTTGTGAAAAGCCAAGAGACACCTTTAGCAAGCACACTCTGTGTACTCTCCACTTTGAACTAACAGTCTGTTTCCTGTATGTTTATCAGGCCCTTTTTAAGGCGAAACTCCACTGAGATACTGGATAAGAAATTGAAACCTGGTCAACCTGGTTACAAGCCTGCTTGTTTTGCGCTTCAGCTATTGCCACTCCCTTAACCTCAGGCCTAACCTCATTCTGCAAGTCAGGAACCAAATTCCAGCAGCAACCTTTACTTCATTATTTATTATTTAGACATGTGGCCAATGTGCACATGACACTACACATGCTGCTAAGCTACACTGCCTAATTTGTTGCTTTCAAGAATAGTTTGACCTTTTGGGAAATAATCTTTCTTGCTGAGAATTAGATGAGTAGATTGATACTACTTTAATGTTCGTAACCAAAATATGAAGCTAGAGCCAAGAGGTGATTAGCTTGGCTTAGCATAAAGACTAGCCTAAAGAAGTTAGCCTGACTAACTCCAAAGCTCAAAAATCATCCCCCAACCATCACCTCTAAAGCTCAACAATTCTTTATATCTCGTTTGTTTAATCTGTACAAGCAGGAATGTAAAGAATTGGTGGTGGTTTTGAAGGGAGTTACATGCTGTAACTATTTCTTGGCAAGCTAGCAGCCTAGCACAGGGACTTCCTGGGTCTCTGCTAGTTGCAGTTCATACGACTTCTGTCTGTGTACAGATAAATGAGACATAGCTAATTCATTTATTAATTAATACATTTAAAGGTGCTTTGTACTTTGGGCAGGGCTAGCTGTTTCCCTCGTTGTGCTAAGCTAAGCTAAATGCCTCCTTTTTACAGCTTTATACTTAAGGCACAGACATGAAAGTGGTACATCTTCTCACTCAATCCTTACACCCAAGGTTGTATGCTGTAAAGAACTTGATTTAACTCAAATTGGTGTATTGCCCAAAATATCATACTACTTCTTTATTGTGACAGGTGTAGTAATTGGAAATTTATAGGGACAAGAAAGAGCATGCCGTGGCACAGGTCGTGACATACACATGAACACACACCACCATGAATGCAGAGCAGAAACCCTTTTTGGTAAATTTGGCCAAATACATTCTTCCGAGCTTCCTCAACCTCCCCTTCCCATAACCTTTCCGATTCAAGGATCCGCTGCCTCCCCTTCCCACAGCCTATCAGCTGCTCAGGGAATGAACCAAAGAGAAAGTCAGGGTCACCCCTGGCTCAGACAAGTTACTCCCACTACCCTGGAAACTGAAATGGCATCCTGGAGACAAACACAGAGCCACTGAGCGACTGCAGTTCCCAGCCAGGCCTGGGAAAGATTCTGAACGTTTTAACTAAGGCAAATAAAAGAGAAGTTGGTGTTCAAGTGTATTTAATGAGAAGCTTCAACTGACCTGTGCAAGCTCAGAACTCCTAATTTCTTCCATATTTTGAATGTCCTCTCTGTTGTTTTGTTCCAGTTATTGGAGGAGGGAAGTTGAGCTCATCTCCAGTTGCCTGAATGCTTATTTGTCCTTCTGGCCCTGATCCAAAATTAATTTCCTCCCAGCCCAATGTTAACATGTATGATGTGAAGGGTGATGAACTGACAATTATCGCCTGATTCTGCAGCTTCATTGCATCTTTAAACTGATTGTTTTGCAACATTACTGTTTTAATTGATTCTCAACATCCTTATCATCATTGTTTCCAGCAGCCCACTGTGCCCACTGTACGCTACCCTGTCCAGCACCAAACCACAGACAAAGTTAGCTGCTAACAATAACATTGCACTTACCAAGTTAATTGCTGAGATCAAGTCTGGTGGGTCGAGAAACACAACGTCAGATGATCCGGTTGTTTTTAGAGTTTTCAACAAACCCCCATGTTAGCCAAACTTACTTAGAAAATAAAATGAGCAGTCAAACTATTACCCAAACCATTTGTTTGAATTCCTGGTTCTTCTTTAGCATCCTTTCAGTTTATCTCCAAATATAGTGGTTTAGATAATCTGGCTAAACGATTAGCTTGTTAGCAACTGATCATCTGTTTTGCTGTAGCGACATCATTTTGTTTTCAGATCTAAGCAATTAGTTTAATGAACACGAGGTTATTGTAACCGATAGAAATGATCGCCATGTTTTAATAAATCGGCCATGGCCTTTAAGTTAAATTATGTTATTGTTACGAAAATGTTGGAGAAAAGGGATTGGCTATTCTGTAACAGGAATATTTCAAGATTTGAGAAACGTAGAATTTAAATTGTAAATAAATAAGACAATTGTGCCTTTGTCTACATTCTTGCAGTTTTCTGTCACAGAAACGATTTTCCAATGGATGCTCTCTGGTTGCCATGATCTTTTATCAGCAACTCTGGTATTTTTCAAGAGAACTTCAACGGACAGTCTGGGTGGGAAAAAGAGGTTGCAACAGGAGCTCTTGCACAAGAGGCACTCGCTCTCTCCATGCTCAGGCTTGTTAGTCATGGAGGTGTAACACAACCAGGGAAGGCCACAACCCATGGGATCCAGCTTAGCTGTTGAGGGAATGCTAAGGTGGGGCGTAGAGCTGTCCGCCTACTCTCTCTCTTCTTCTCTTATGAAGTCTGAGTCATTCATAAAAATGTGAAAACAATGTCAACAGCATAACTGCCTTCCTGTGACTACAGGTTTAGAGTGAGAATAGGCTGTCTTGCTGATTAAACCGAACAGCAGGAATGTTATGCAGAAGACAGAGAACAAATCTTTCCTACTTAATGAGGCAATAAATAACACCGCCGTGGGAACATCAGTTGATGAACACATGCTTCGCTGCTGTTTGCTTTCATTCATTTCACACTCTGCTGTTTGCTATTTGGAATGAATCTGCAGATGTAATTCTTGGAGAAAATACAATTATCATCATTGGTGCTCTGAGAATACTCTGCGCCGAAGCTGTACACCTCAGGATAGATGGTTAGGAGGACTTCTGCAACAGCTAACATTGTAAATGAAGACCTTAGGGATAATGCAATATTAACTACGAAAACATATGTTATGACAGGGTTTATACGTCCTTCTCTACAATTCACTGGACATTCTTATTTTACATACTAGTTGATTGCGTTGTGCATTCGTTTTGTCCTGCTTGAAGTAGCAGATGGGTGGGGCTAACTGACACTGCACTGTAATACAGCATAATATTGTGTAGTTGTCTTTGTATTGCGATCTGCTGTAAGTGGATGAGCCTCTTTAGACTTTTTTGTTTCTATTTCTTAAGTAAAATTAATTTAAAATTGGCTCCTTGAAAACTATATTACAGTGAAAATGATTTAGTTCACGCTATTTATTTGACCCACATTTTGAATATTTTTACGAATTATTGGAATTACTTATTTTTAGGTTTTCACATCACAAACCAAGAGAAACATCAAATAATAACAACAGACTCACAGATCTCTGAAATGTTTTTAACTGCTGCAGTAGCTTTTTGTGTATTATAGTATATACACATATTTATATACACTATATATCCTAGCTTTTGCTCCACCGCACAGCTCACGTTATCCCACCCTAAAACAGTACAGTGATCCTGCATACCCACGGTACTTTGTTTAAAAGCATTCCTAACCTTCAGGGTAACCAAAAGGGCAACCATAAAACATCCTTGTTTATGCTAAATATACCACATAAACATGGTGAAGGACTGTACTCCCCAACCCAATCTCCACAAAACAAGTAAAAAAACAGTATTACAGAGTACGTGGAAAAAAAAGCCCTAAACCTAACCCGACCTGCATGAGCACATGCATGAAAACCTACATATGTACACAAAAAACCCCACAAAAACATATATATACTGTATATATACAGTATAATAAGCACACAGACACACACACACACACATTCAGGTGTACTTGGATATTCTCATGCTTTACCATTCATTTCTAATACAATTCCATACTGGGTATAGTAAAATACCAATAGTTGCAATCCCTCATCTCTTCCATAGCAAGAATGGATTGTATGCATATACACAAATAAAGGAGAAAGGGATAATTAGAGGTCTGGTGGCTGTTTTCATGTGACAATCAGGAGCTGGTGGCCATGGTGTTACTCACCTTTACCACTACATCACTGTGTGACTCATTCCACTGTGAAGAGATGGAAACTGTGAGCTCCTGCTCTGTGGAAAGTCATTTGTTCAATCTGGCAACAGGCAAATGCTCCTCAGAGCAAATTTGATTGAGCATAGCAGCCAGGACAGCCCGACAGTCTGGTGCCCGAAATCCCTCACCCCCACCCCCAACCACACACACACACACACACACACACACACACACCTTCTGGATCAAGACGAGCACTAAGGATGAGAAGGTTTGGAGCCAAGCGGTGACATCTGTAACACTGTGACTGATCTGCAACATGAGGAGGCAGTTCATCTCGACCTTTACTGGAGCATCGTACCCTCAGTTCTGTTGGATGAAGTGACACCGACACCAGCCGGCCACCATCCACTACTGAGTCTGTGTGTACTCCTGTACTTCTGCTTTTAGGAGGTTGACAGTGACCTCGAGATGGAAAGATGAAGGAAATTCTCCAAATGAGAACATGTTGCTGCTCCTCACTTGAGCGTTAGTTTAGGAATCAACCGTGCGTAAGGTTAAAGGGGCAGTCCGTCAATTTTACTACACAAGAAGATCCGAGAACTACTTAGTCTGTAGAAACAACTAAATAATGTCTACTAGTCTTAAATATAAAACAGAGGTATGAAGTTTGAAAGATGTGGACATTTACCAGCCAAAGAGGGTCCAATGAAATACTGCAAATATATTGAGTTGCATTATGGGAAGTGCACGATCCAGGGTTTTTTTGAAACTTGACTCATCAAAGTCAGCATATCACTCCATGCTGCTTCACTTGCAACCAGTCTTTCTTTAATCTGTCTCTCCAAGGTCCCCCACCTTTATGGAAAAGCAAAACAAACAAAAAAAGAAATACTTCATTAAAATTAAAATAGGCTTCAGGTTGAAAGAAAGTTTTTCTGGACTTTAGGAGATTGTAAACATACTTCATTACAAGTAAAAGTCCAATATTTAGACTTCTACTTTACTAACAATTATGATCAGAAAAAATGACTAATTGTATAAAAAGCACTATGATGAGTACTCTTGGAAAAGAATGGCTGAACTGAGAATGTTAAATTATTGATTAATTAATGGCTGAGTCACACTGTTGCAGCTACTTTAAATACAGTTTGGTAGTTTAATCATTGACAAATGGAAAAAAAAGAAACAGCAAAGCAGGACACTCAGATAACTCAGATGCAATCATTTATTTTAACTTTATCGAACAGATCAGCCTTTTTCCGGATCATCACCTGAAAGCCACCTGACTGACATTTCTAGTAACTAGGACAGGTGTTGCCAATCAGAGCTCTCAGGCCTGAATCCAGAGAGAAGCCTTCCAAGAAAGGCCTGAAACTAAAACATGTCTACACATTTAAAAACTATGCTATATATATATATTTGACATGCAACAGAATGGAAGTACAAAGTTGCTCAAATAAAAGTAAATAAAGTAATCAGAGTACCTGAGGTGTATGTACGAGTTAGGAGTTACAAGAATAACTGTAGGTCAATTAAAGGTCCTCACAAGTATAATGAAATGAATCTGTGTGTGCTTGAAAGCTTTTACGCTGATTTGAGGTATTATCCTTCTTGATTTATAATTGCCCCTCCTTTGCCCCCCCCCTGTCCTCCTTTATAATTGGTTTTATCTCTTACACACCCCTTGCTACATATCCAAACACTACATATTTCCCAAGTGAGGCATAAAGTGCATGTGTGTAGTTCTGTTGCTCAATGTCAGAATGTACAAACTAAGCCAGTGCACACATGAATTCCCATTCATCTGTGGGTGTTTGCAAACCCTGCCTGTGTGTGCTTAAGAATGTGAATGTATGTGTGTGTGTGTTTGTGTGGGGGTGTGTGTGTGTGTATGTGTGCCTGTAGTGTATTTATCAAGCAGACAGATAGGCAGAGGACACAGACACATTCAGATGGAGACAGAGGGAGATGGAGGTGGGGGGGGGGGGGGGTGGCTGAAGGAAGTTCCTGGCAACATTGCCCAACAGTTTCAGCTCTGTGTCTAACAGTTGGAACAGGGAGGAGGGCGATTACACATTACAACAGGGCTTTCTGCAGTACACGACTTACGGGAACCAGACAAAGATGAGCACATTGGCTCTTGTGAGACGGTGAGATGTCTCAAGGTCTTGCTGAGGATGTGTAAGGCTCATGTGAGAAGAACATACTGCATCGCGGCCTCTGTAATGTGATCAAGGTGAATGACACTCATTGACTCATAATCACACATCAGGACTCTTCAAGGAGACAAATAAGTTATCAATGTGTCTTTTCTTTCCTGAAAGCTAAACACAGGCAGGGTTACTCTTAAATGTCTGTGGTAGCTATTTCACTGTGTCCTTTTTTTGTGATGACTCAGTGCTGAGCTAAGTCAGTCAAATGAACTCTTGGGGGTGGAGGTGGAGGTGTTGACTCACCGACAGCATGCAAATATCCATCTCTGTATTTGACTCTAAGGACAGTTTACATGATTAGGCCTTCCCCATGTGCAGGAAAATTATGGTCAACAAACAATGTTAATATGAACAATAGGAAAAAACAGATCACTGTAGTGTCTGTATACAGCGACCATAAAGGTGTACTCGTATTTAAGAATAAAAGAATAGTTTGAGATTTGGGGAAATAAGCTTAATCACTCCTTACCAAGAGTCAGATGAGAACCGGGATGCCACTTTCATGTCTGTCCAGTAAATGTAGAAGTACAACCAGCATGGCTCAATAGACTTCTGGAAGATTTTCATCACCGCATCACAGCAACCAGCGGAGACTCCAGGGAGTCACTGTGTCTGGCCAAGAAAGAGTGTCGCACGCAAACTCCTGTACAGCTGTAACCTGCTCATACTTCTGATAAAGCACAGATTAAACAGACAAGATGTAACGGGATTAAGAGTTGAAGAGGCGCTGGTAGAAGGATTTAGTTACATTTAGACAGGCTAGCTGTTTCTGCCTCTTTCCTGTCTTTATGCTAAGCTAACCGGCTGCATGCTATATCCTTCTCCTTAACAGACGTACTTGAGAGTGAAATCAGTCACCTTAGTGTTGCCAACTTTCATGCTCTCACTCTCACTCTGTCCAAACAATTCTCACGCCAAAACTCTGCTGATGAACAGGCAAGCGGTTACGTACTGTAACCCCCATTCTATGAGTAAAGGCTCTTAAATTACTCTGGTCCGGAATATGTGCACGATGCTTATCACCGCGTTAATAGAAAACCCTGAGCTGGAGCGCATAAGGCGTTCAAGCAAGGTAATGAGTGAAAGAGGGAGTGTTCATATTTGGCATTTGTGTGTTCATGTGCACATTTGCGTGTGTGTGTGTGTGTTCATGTATCGGCTATGTGCCTGGACTAGGATTCTTCTCGGGTTCTTGTGTTCTTTTGGTTCTTTTTCTTTCCTTCTGGTTCTTGCTACTTGTGAACATTCAATAAAACGGCGTGGTTTTGTTAGTGGAAACTAACGTGAGTGAACCTCTGTGCCCTTTTTTAGGGTTAGTGTGAGTCTAATATTGTGAAATTGTGAGTATTTTCCAGGGTGGTGTTGTCAGGCTGTATCCTTAAATCTTACAATATGTCGTGCCACATGTGTAAAGTGCATACTTTTTTTTTAACCCTGATGGTGAATTGAGTTCCTGTGTGCAAGTGTGCGTGCGCATATGCATGACTGAGGCCATGGCATCAAAATCTCACTCCAGCCGGGTACCCAAAGTTGGCAACCTTGATCATCTCATTTAATTCGCGACAAAAAAGCAAATAATCCCCAAAATGTCAAACCATTTCTTTAAACCTGCAATAACAGCAGAAACAAGTGAACACAACACTGACATATCATCATCTTTTAGATATATGGATACAGTCCACACATCCAACAGTTACAGAGCAACTCTAACATTTCTTTGGCTGCTCTATTCTGTTCACAAGCTAGGTGCAGTTTTTACATTTAGTACCAAAGAGTTCAAGCTTCTCAGAATGAGAAGGGAAATGAATGCAGATCTCATTCGCAGAAACCACCTGTGGTCTCCAATGCTCTGTAATCTCTTCAGGGAAATTACATGTTGTCTGAGTACCTGCACAAAAAACCCAGAATCAGATCAAAGGGATTACTGAAAACCAACACTACAGACTGAATTCATGCTAAAGATGACATTTTATTTTTAGAGATGGCTTCCTTTGATGACCTTTGTCTAATATTATCTGATGCTAACATTGAGCTGCATGGACTTTGATTTGGTAATTGAATTACTTAAAACGTGGACACCTTAGCATGTCTAAAGAATAAAGCTTTATGGTAGATAGATGGGCTGAAGGCTTGCAAGATGCTGATCGGGGAACAGATGTCAGGAGTAGGCCGAGGATAAGACGGTGCTGAAGCAGTGTGACCTCCGAAGGTTTACTCTGAGTGTGTGTGCACCAGGGGAGAGGCATTAATAAAACCCTTGGGATGATCTTGACTTAAACCTTTTATCACAAATGAGTGATGTTGTGTGTAAGCATTAATTACCTATGTGTCGCTTACGCAGCTCTGCTGAATCATAGGGTAAAAACATGGCTTCTTTAGGAATTCTGCAAAATAACAAGATAGAGAGACGTAATCAAAAACATTTGCTCTGAGTTTCTTTGCTTCTTTATTATTTCAAGTGCACAAAAAGAAGAACGCTCACTTGAAATTAGTGTAGACAGAGAAACCATTTGTGGCCAATTGTGTTGTAACAAGACTAAGAGTCCACAGCCACACCAGCAGCTCTGTGAAGCTGTACTGTACTGTGAATACAAACGTCGGCCTGCTAACATGCCGATGTTTAGCAAGAAATGTTTACCATGATATCCATCTAATAGTAGCGTGTTAGCATGTTAACAATTGCACTAATCGTAAAAGAACAGCTGTTGACTATCTGTGATAAATTTCATGACAGTGCATCTAAAAGTTGTCGAAACCTTTAGACTACAAGACTTGTTTCTCAATGGTCACTGGCTGGATTTGAATCGGCGACATTAAGGTTATGCAGCTACCAAGTCTGTACAAAATGTTCACCGCAATTAATACAATAGTTGTTGTGTTGGACCAACTGACATTGCAATCCCTAAAGCTACATGGCTACGCATGACTAAAACGTATCCATAAACCTGCGACTTAAGTTGATGCGGCAAATGTGTTAGCAAGCAGTTACCTACTTACACTTCCAGCAGATACTGAGCAACATTAACATTCATTTGTAGCCTTGATTGTCCCCTCAACAAAAATAAGTCCAATATTAACTCTTTTTTTAGCTCTGCTTTGGTCTCCACCAACTGATGGAGCTGAGAGAACACAGGCGGTGTTTATTGGGCTTTTTCCCTGAGAAAACGACATTATGAGAGCGGTGAGAGTGAAACAAAGCAGTAAAGTTTGCGGGCTGTGAAAGTGAAATAATGAGCTGAAAGATGCAAACAATGGAAGCGTTAAGGCTTCCATCTGCATCCCTTTATTTCAGGCGCTATCCATCCACTCAGATCTCAGCTGGTGAACACACATTGTATTCACCTGACAGGCACTAACTGGGGCTGACAGGAGCAGCAGCGTTTTCCAACCTCCATGTAATTTGCTGTTTTGTAAATCTTCGCTTTGCTGTAGGTGGGTTCCCGGCAGCCATGTCTCGAGGAAGATTAACGGTGAGGCCAGAAGTCCCACGGGAGCATCACGACTGATTAAACCTACAACTCTTATCTATCCAAGAGAGCAGATCCATGATAGGCTGCTGCCTGCTGGTCACTATCACCGCTCAAATGTCTAGATTAACCCGCAGGAGCATCTGCAGTTTGTTAGTGGGATTAAACCCAACCCTGGCACATGGTGATTAGTGTAGCTGATAATATGAGGTAGAAGTGGTGGACGAACTACTCATATCCTTTAAGTAAAAGTTTTACACAAGAACAAGTAAAAGTCCTGCATTCACAAAGTATACTTTAGTAAGAGTACACAGTAAGTGTAATCAGCAAATGTATTTAAAGTATCAATATTAAAAGTGAAAGGATGCATTCTATTATTGGATTTTAACTAAATTACACTTACTTACCAATAGGACAAAGAGCACAAGTGCCACGGGGCCCCCGACCCCCAGCAGCCCAAGGTTTTCAAAATCTAGTTTTAATACTCTGCACACACACCAGGTCGTACTGTTTGCCTAACGATCCAGCCACGCTGCTGGGTTATTTCAAGGAACCATATATTCTTAATGATGATACATTTTGAATATAGAAATTACAAACTTATATAGCTGTTTGTAGTAGAAAGTTACTGGGAGTGTTTTGAGTTTTTCTCCTCTATAAATAAGCACACTGCTTCTTGTTGCCATCTGCCTTTTAGCAGCCTGTTGTCTCTTATCTCTTCATCTGTATCTGTTTTTGTGTCAAACAGGAAACCTGCTGAGGAAACCGTGCAACCTTCTGACCTAGTAAATTATATTTGTTCAAATACTGTATGTACAGCTTTTGTTTTACCTTTTCTTTCTAGCTCTTCCTAGTACACTTGTTTTTTTTACTGATACTGAGATCATTTTGTTTCACCACGATCTGAAATTACATGAATTTACAGCACATTATGGCGAACAACAGGGTCACATCCACAGACTGTTTTACTTGAAGCAATGCAAAGGAGCCAGTGTCATAGTTAAAAAAATATTTATTGAAATCGTATAAAAATAGCTTCCAACATAATTTACAATTCTAATTAGAATTGATGGGCGAAAAAAACAACAATCCAAGCCGCAATCATGAAACCACGAGTTTTCTCATTTTCAGATCTCTCTCTCTCTCTCTCACACACACACACACACACACACACTCATATATACTAACATTCAGAATTCACTTGCTCCCACAGCAGACAGCAGTGTAACAAAACCAGTTACCATCAGTAGACGTTTGATGTTTAGATACATTAAGATGGAAGTACTTCCAGGACTATTTACATGTTATTTACATCATATACACAAACATATACACACGTCTGCTCTTTTAAATTTCAAGCCATAAATATGGTCAAAAAACCCATCTAGTCTTTGTCTTTTAAATAATCTGTAGGCCCTTCAGTGACTGTGGAATGAAATATGCATGTACAGCCGAAATTCTCTCATAAATAAATAAATAAATTCTGAGCCCATTGAGTGTGAGAAAGAAGTCACATCAATAATAAATATTATTTACAATTCTTGTCCCCACCAAATTTTAAGACCTGTGTGAGGCACTGTTTAAACATAAAAAATGTAATTTACGTGAAGAGCAGAGTGTTGTATTTTGTTGTGGTTAGATTGCATTGTGGTGTGCATTCAGGTGGGTGTGAACGAGCGTTCGCCTAGGCCTCGTGTTTGTGTACGACACAACACGAGGCGAGGAGGAAGCGGAGGTTGTAGAGTAGAGGTGGATGCTGTAGTAAAGAGAGTGAGGTAAGTCCAGCGGGGGGTTTTTATTGTTTGTTTGCACAGGTTGCTGCCAGAGCGATGAGGTTGTCTGGTTGCCGACATTGGAGTAGTTGAAGTAGTGATAGTAGTGGTTGTGAGTGGCACAGGCTATACTGATCTAGGCCTGTGAGAGGAATGGAAACTAAATAAAGCCTTGTAAGACGCAGAAAAAAGCCAGAGGAGGAGAGATGTTTTGCTTTCACAAATTCAAGTATTTTCAGGGTCCCCCAACAATCTCACAGAAGGCACTTTGTTGAAAGTCACACTCGTCTTTGCCAGCGCCTCTGCTCTGCCAGCTCGACTGTGCGGGAGCAGAGTACAGTGTAGCGACAGGTTACTTAACTGGCCACTTGCCATTCAGCAGAACAGGCATGTGTGCTGTATTGGCTGCAGGTGTCCGTGCACACGGAGCACGCCCCTCCTACAGACTGCTTAACACCCGTCGCCTCCATCCGAGTCCAGCGAGCGTGATGTTCTGACTCTGACGCGGGTCAGCAGCAGTTGGGGCGAGGAGGGTCTGCCCTGCCAGGTTGAACCAAGGGATGATGGTTCTGTCATGCACTCGGCCTCTCCTCTGTGACGCCCTTCACCTGGTTCTCAACAGGACTGTCGGCCTGTGTTGTGCTGCCAACCAGCCCCTGCCCTGCATCAAGTCTGTTACACAAGTCTTTTGTGTCAGTGCAGTCCAATTTGGACCAAAGCAGCCCGGAGCGAACTTATAGGCTCCATCACTGTGTCACGGCCACAGGGGTGGGTGTAAAGGCGGTGGGCTCGTGGCTGATGCTGTGTAGCCTGATCTCGGTGGTTGTCTTCTCTGTCTGAACTGCAGATGGCACCACAGAAGATGATGTGCTCTGCATCCACGAGTGGTTGATGATGTCCTCGAAGGAGGGGCGGTCAGCTGGCCGCAGAGACAAACACCACTTGATCAGCTGCTGGCATTCTGTAGGAGGAGCGGGGACAACCAATAAGTCTGGAGCAGTAAACTGAGATCAAATACTACACACTCGTGGCCAAAAAGCTCAAACGTGGATTGCCATGTGAATTTACCTGTGGAGATTCTCCTCCGGAAGAGGACCTGTCCTTTTGTGATTTCCTCGTCATGTTCAAAGGGAATGTCCCCACACACCATGTCATAGAGCAAGACGCCGAGGGACCAGACCGTGGCAGAGCGCCCCTGATAGCGATGATATTTGATCCACTCTGGCGGGCTGTACACTCTTGTGCCTGTACAGGGAGGGAATAAAAAGCTATATTTAAAAACTGTAAACTTATTCAATAACAATGCACAAATTAACCCAACTAGCAGAAATATCTACGCCCTGATGCAATCCCCTCTAACGGATAATCCCTCATTATTGTACCAAATAATGGGATTATGTTGAAAGTTTTGATCAACAAAGAGTGCAGCTTTATCAGCTGAGGCTGTTCTCTGGGCTCAGTTGCCAGGCAGCATGACAGTGTGAGTGTGTGTGTGTGTGTGTGTGGGAGGGGGAGCGGACATGTGACTTTGTTTACAAACTTTGAGTTGTAAAAATGCAGCTTCCCTTCAACAGGGGGCGCCAAAGCAAACGCAGCGCTGCTCAGTCTGTATTAATAGGCTGCTGCTGTGTGTGTGTGTGTGTGTGTGTGTGTCACAAATGACACAACCTAGGAATTCCCGCTGGGGTCTGAAAACATAAATCACAAGACTAAAGAGGTTTGTTTGGCTACTGAAATGACTGTGGCGTTAAAAAGCTCTTAACACCCCATTCTATATATTATTCTAATTAAATAAAAGATTTAAAAATGACAAAAACAACCTTTTCAAAGAGACCACATCGTGTGTTGGTGACTCACCGTCAAAGTCTGTGTATATGGTGTCCTTCAGTAGGGCTCCAGAACCGAAGTCGATGAGCTTGATCTCCCCGGTGCGGAGGTCGATGAGGATGTTCTCGTCCTTGATGTCCCGGTGCACCACGCCGCAGCTGTGGCAGTGCCGCACGGCCTCCAGCACCTGGCGGAAAAAGCTCCGCGCCAGCTCCTCCGGCAACGCGCCCTTCTCCGTGATGAAATCAAACAGGTCCTTGACGTTTTCGGGCCTCTCCATCACGACGATGAAGCTATCCGGTCGCTCAAACCAGTCCAGCATCTTGATAACGCCGCGGAAGCCCGTGCAGACTTTCTTCAACAGCACGATCTCCATAGGGACCCGGGAGCCATTAGGCTGGAGAGACAACATCAACATTAGCATTTGTCACATAAAAAAGCCTCATTCAAATTAAAATTACATTATTATATAATACCAAATAGACATAAGCACTAATTATAACACACAGCTGTTGTATTTAAGTGGTTTCTTACCAGTTCGCCCCACTCGGAGATCCGGTCCTTGGCCACATGTTTGACAGCGACCTGGCAGCGCAAAGAAGAGACGGCGTCAAACACACACGCTCCCAAAACGTAAAACGACTCATTTAAAATGCGCAGTATCTTATCATAATAACACACAAGGGGATACTAACCGGAGCTCCGTCGGCTATCCTCGTACCGGAGTAGACGGTGCCGAAGCCGCCGCTGCCCAGCACCGCGCCGACCTGATAGAGCTTTTCGAAAGCCTCCCTCTCCTTCACTGCAAGAAACAAACAAACAGAAGCACCGCCGGTGAATACCGCGACAGAAACCAAGCGAGCCCCTCTGGTATCACAACACACGCCTTGGTGTGGATAAATCACATATTTTTAATTTAAACTCCCGGCCTTTAATAAATGTGCAAGTGAGCCCCGTCCTCCGTGACGACGCAGTGGGGAAAAGGGCGTCTAACCTTGGTGAACTTGGAGCTGGATCTTCGCCGGCATGTCTACGGTGGAGATGTGGGCCAGAGAATTGAGCTTGGACAGCAGCATTCCTCCGAGGGTCTATATCCACCGTGGGCGTGCAGTGTCTTGGTTTTCTTGAAGGTTTATAAAAGAGTGGGTTTTATTCCAGGTAGCGCGGCTCTCCCGTCTCTTCGCGTGCAGATTAAAAGTCCACGTTGCAGGAGGAAAACAAAAATGCGGTAGGGATCCTCTCATCCGGTGAATCCAAGAAATATGTATATAACCTCGTCCAAGGTGTGTGGAAACTTGAGTTCACGTTCAAACGTCACGCGAAACCACGGCTGTTCCCCGCCAATGTTTTGTAAACAATGGAGTAATGTTCACGAGACAAACAGAAATCGGTGTGCTGAGCTGTAAACCTCCGTCAGACGCCGGCTCCGAGAAACGAGGAGCGGGAGGGTGGAGGACGGTTATAATGGCAGTAGTAAGAGGGCGTTGCACCCCCCGTGTCACCGCCCATTTCCGCCCACTGCACCAATGGGACCGCAAATACGCACGTCAATCACCAAATGAAAATAAAACCAACCCCATAACCGGTAGGACCAGACATAGAGCTTGGCGGGAAATAAAAACGCGCTAAAAGGGGGGGGGGGACTAAAGTAAAAAATATTAATTAAAGTTTTAGGGAAATTCCCTCCCCCC